>JACTOM010000027.1:281150-299045 GCA_015832385.1 Elymnias hypermnestra | reverse complement strand
AGGTGTTCGCAAGCTCTTAATCGCTCTGACTGTACCCAGTTCAATTTTTTATGGAGATAAAAAGGTTGACCTGACTTTATAACACCGAAAAGTAATACGGCTAGATGGAGTTTTCTTCTAAGTTGCATTTTTAGTTGACCTTTATTATTTATATAGGGTGTTACATGATCACGTGGTGGTATATCGAAACAGAAACGTGTACATGCATTTTGAACACGCTGGATGATACGTTTAGTTCTCGATAAAAGGCGGGGACCAATTATAATATCGGCATAATTTAATTTGGAAACTACTAAATACTCCACTAGTTTCATGCGCAATTCCTGTGAAATATATTTACGTATATTGTAATGAATCTTCAACCAATATAAAAGATGAGGTAAGTAGCGGCCCATTAACGTCCCATCACGCTGCTCCATGGTTGGCATACATAATACAGAAATGCACTCTCTATTCCTTTACACCAGGTGAATAAAGGGACTAGGTACCAATTTTTTTATTACACATGAAAAGGCAAAAGAAATGTTAAACTATCGATAAATCCGTTCATAGATACATTTTGTAAGAATCGTGAATATCTAAAAACTGTTGCCTAATTTTATTTGCGGTTCGCGATACCTTTATTATCACCTGTTTGTGGCCTTATTGAAAAAGAGGTTAAGCACCACTGGTTTATACTCAGGAAATTATCCGGTTACAATTACTACTTCTCTGTGGAGCTAGTGTGAAATAAGTTACATTAAAAATCTTTGTTTTTTAAAGAAGTTCAAATGACGTTCTGGGTTTTATAATTTCCTTTTAATTGAATTTGTGTCGGGGTTCTATATAGTTATGATAAAAACGTTAAAGTAATGTAATTATAAATTTGTATTACAGCGAATATTAAGTAACAATGATCAAGTGACTACAACATTCCTAGCTTATGTCTTTTCAGCAGTAACTTTGCAATCCGGTGGTAGATGCAACATAAACGACTTGACTACTCGTATAAAAAGAGTTTATCAGGATCCCTTGATTAAAAAAAATGCTTTAGAGCACACGACTGAAGTCAAACTTTCTCTAAATATCTAGTAATAGCACACTGTATTTTAGATATACGAAACGTTATACCCAGTAACGTAAAAAGAAAGAGAGAAAAAAATATGTGCCCTCACCTCTCTTGCTAAAACTTGCTTGAAACGTAATTCTTTTTTTTATCTTTAACTAACTTATATCCCTCTCAAAGTTAGTTCGTCGCGCCTGATCACACTTTTCGTAACGCTCTCTTCACGCATTCTCTAGCTTACTCCCTGAATTAAGTTAATTTAAAGCAGGTCTGGGACGTTATTAGTGTGTTTTGTACTATTTTTTTTCCGCTTTGCGCTATTACCTTGCACCACAGAAGAAGCAACAGTTACGCGCATGATGTCATTCTCATTATTTTTGGGGCTCGGTGATCTTATGATTGTAGAACGTTTATATACTAACATTAGGCAGCGGTTTTACCCATTTTTTTTACCTATAACCTAAAGATAATCACATATCATTTGTCATGAGTTATCCAAAACTATTCGCTTGATTGACTTTAAATTCAGTGATTCATTTCGCAATGTCGTCTACATTCACTAAGAATGGGCTTCTCTGGGAAAAATTTTACAATACGAGCGTATTTCTCGACCGATCTTCGATCTCCCGATCCCGATCACCGATCCGATCTCCCGATGTTTGTAAATGTAAAAAAATCTATCATTTGGTCTCACAATAAATTGCTTCGCTAAAATCTCGATTAAAAAGCTCTACATGTGCGTCACGAGACAATCGACAGAAGTAATAGCTTAAACTAATCTAATTTGAGCTATTTAATATGGAAATCGTTTAGCTTGAGAAAAGCTTAGATTATTACTTAAATTTTATATACGAGGTGTTAGGAAACCGCTCCCGAAAAACAAAATAGGCCTTAGTACTAATGACAGCTTTGATGATGGGATGGAAAAAATCTACCCCGAAAAAAAATAAGTCGTATTTTAAAAACATTTTAATTGCATTATTTTCGTTCCGACATGTTAGTACAGTTAAATGAAACGATAGTTTCAACAAAGACATTTCTTAACTGAAAAAAAAAACAAAAATTAAACACAATCAGCTGACGCTCGGGTCAAGAACTGCACGTGGCAGCTGCTTGTGTGAGTCTACAAGAAACGACTACGATGATGTAAGGAAAGGTTATTTATTAATACGATATGTTATTGATTAAGTTTTAGGTTTTATGCTCACTGTCTATGGTATATATCTATCGGGTATTAAACACTGAGTAAAGAATGGTCTGTCCGCATTACGGCTAGCGCTGTTAGCGCTGGGTTAGAGTGAAAAAGGAGCCTGCCTACCGCGTGATCGAAAGGGATGCCAAACAGACTGGCGCTGTAACGCGTTACGTTACGAAACAGTTAAGCCTCCCATAAGAAGTAATTACTTTAAATTATTTTGAAAATAATTTTTGGACAAAGGGGGCTTTTGCCCCAAACAGTCCCTCTACGAAATGGTCATAATTATATCAGTACACTTAAAAGATTGAGGCTCTGAGAAACAAATGTCAACGTCGTTTCTAGGATTCTATGTACTAATAGACGCAAATGTAGGGTTACTATAATTGTTGATACACTTGGATATGTCCTATTTTAAAATTATTTTGTGTAGGCCCCTGTCCAAGTGACTATACCTGGGCATAAAGTCCTGCCTGGGCATAAAGTACCTGTCTGCCACGAGTGTGGTACTCTTGTAGATACAGCACACGAACCCTTGCAGAAGATCCTGCTTAAGGTTCTCATCAGCACCCTCTGATATCCCAGGTTGGCTATATTCTCAGCAGTGAAATTGATTGAAAAGTGGTCAATTTCTTCTGTGAGAACGTTATTACACAGAAGGACACACGCCACCTCTGTCCGAAAAAGAAGAGTGTGGGTCGGTTCTTTTGCTCGTCTTCATTTCCATCGATTGATTGAAATAGGTGATGTGCGGGGTCCTAGAGCACAATGTCCCCACTGAACTTCTCATACTCCAGATAAGGATGTGGACGATCCTGATGGGTTTTAGTGAGTATTCTGTACTGCAGTGAGACCCACGTGCATGGCTAAAGGTATATCTTTCAGCTGGGGTACATAAATACATTTCCCAGCGGGTAAAAAAAGGTAATAAATATAAGGCAATGCAATATTTGCTTCGATCTATTGGATCGAATCACATTCGAGGACGTAAACTTTCTTTGATGTTTAGTTTTTCATTTATGCGGATTAAATTCTCTGCCGTAAATAAATATATTTCATTATTAAGAGACGAAATGTTATTTACGTCTTTCTTCGAAGATAATGCCTCAAGTACTCTTGAATAATTATCATTAGTGTTCGCAGAGTAGTCGAAATATGACCATAAATTATTTTAATTTTAACGTTATTAGGGTTCTGTTATCAAAGATTAGCGAGGGTTTTATACACCAGCGTAACGGTTTAGCCTCATTCAATACATATCTGTCGGAGAATAAGACAGAATGAGCAGAGAAGCATAAAACACAGGGGCGTAGGGTTCTCCACCAACATCGTTATTAATTGGATCCATTATTTCATTTCTTATTCTGTGGGCGTTCGTGGGTAATGTTAGTGCAATCAAACACTTTGTTATTTAACTCGGATTATAATTTTCAATCTATTAATGTTCTCGATATCAATTTACACAAACTTATTAAGAATAATAGCTAGGAATGCGACAGTTTCAATAGTCGAGCACTCCGGCCGACCGCCGCTCGAGATCTGCCGAATGACGGGACCGACTGCCACTTATTGACTCTGCCNCCACCACATATGCACATCAATAAATAAATTAATTTTCACTCCAAAAATCATGGTGTTCCTACAGTGACGCAGTTCGAGGCGCGAGCGCACTGGTCGTTTATTTGCGCTGTGTGTCTAGGTCGAGAATGTGGGTCGTTACCAATGTCGCCCGCCCAACTTGTTTGTTTATCTGCATAACCGAAGCTCCGTAACGCATAATGATTCAAAGTGACGGCCTATTAGTTTCGGTTCTTATAAGTCAGGCGTAGGATTTGTGATTGAAATCTCAACTTTCCATTTATTTCTCGCTAAATTGTATTAAAGCTGTGATAGCCTAGACGTAAATGTTGTTTGAAGTAAAACTTCCTTAGGCACGCTTGACTTGAGGAGTAAGCTGGTGAATGTGTGACGAAAGTGTTACGAAAAGTGTGATCGAGCGAGGTTAAATTGTATAATTGTGGCTAACCTATCCCACCATCAATGGCTAAATATATACGTTTTAATATAATGCTGTGTAGAAAGTATTGAGGGGTATATCTTCTTACCAGGTTAGCGCGCTGCTATATTAGATTGTAACAGCGTATGAGATTACAGTCAAACGTGCGTACCTAGTTGCGAGAAGCGGGCGAGGCTGTGGTGGCGATTCGTCCTCATCTCGACTAATGACTCTACGGGGAACAAAGGTCGCTTTTCGTCAGGCTGGTGCAGGTTCTGGGATGGTAGTTTCGGAAAGTTTCTACACCAAATCGGTTGATTACTAATCTGTTTGCCCGAAATCATATGGACTGGTTCCCGCCGGCTACGCTGGCGAGTCCTTCCAAATCCATCCAGTGAGTGGTCAAGTGGTATCGCTATTGCCATCTCTTCGTCTTCGCCGCTATCATCGGCTTTATAGACTTTATAGGTTCTTCTCAACTGCGTGGAGCTGAAGGATGCGGGCCTGGNCACGACCGGAGAGAGATCAGGCGCAGGACCGACGGCTTAAGGTGCTCTCCGAGGCACGGGGGTGGATCACACCGCCAACTTCCCAACTTCGGGCAAATTTTGAGAAAATCTTAATAGAAAACTCAATATCCATTTTTGAATTGGCTCGACCCGGGACTCGAACCCAGGACCTCATGCCTGTAGTTGAATATGCTAACCACTAGACCAATGAGGCAGTGTAGAAAGTATTGAGGGGTATATCTTCTTACCAGGTTAGCGCGCTGCTATATTATACTGTAACAGCGTATGAGATTAAAGTCAAGCGTGCGTACTTACTTGCGAGCAGCGGGCGAGGCTGTGGTGGCGATTCGTCCTCATCTCGACTAATGGCTCTACGGGGAGCAAGGGTCGCTTTCCGTCAGGCTGGTGCAGGTTCTGGCATGATAGTTTCGGAAAGTTTCTGCACCAAATCGGTTGATTATTAGTCTGTTTGCCCGAAATCATATGGACTGGTTCCCGCTGGCGAGTCCTTCCAAATCCATCCAGTGAGTGGTCAAGTGGTACCGCTATTGCCATCTCTTCGTCTTCGCCGCTATCATCGGCTTTATAGACTTTATTGGTTCTTCTCAACTGTGTGGAGCTGAAGGATTCGGGCCTCGAGGCAATGCCTCTTTACCCGGCCATCTTCCTTAGGCACCAATTTGATGCATGGTAATCTGTTTTATCCGAAATCATACGCTGCTCTAGCGGGTCTATCCAAGTCAATCAAGTGAGTTGTCCAATCCTGGTTTCGTCACTGGAATTGCATCGTCTTCGCCGTCATCATCATTATGTCAGGAAGCGGTGACAGCAGGAGATCACGAGGCAGGTCTGTGTTTGCCGCTATTGGGTGCTGGCTGGCAGTGCCGTGGAAGTGTGTGGGGGGAGTATTCCGCGCGGAGGGACAAACTCCTCGCCAACTTCAGGAGGAGTACCTCCACGGTGGTCATTGGTGTCACGGAGGATGACGTCATTTCTAATGTACCTAGAAGCTCCTACTATTAGGCGTACATACTAGACCAATGAGGCATACGTTCAGACACAGATATTAGGTCCTGGGTTCGAGTCCCGGATCGGGGCAATTCAAAAATGGATATTGAGTTTTTATTAAAATTTTCTCAATATTTGCCCGAAGTTGCTTCGGAAAACACGTGTCGTATTGCCGTCACATCGAACTGTGAGCGTAAAGGAATAGAGAGTGCACTTATGTGCTATGCCTGCCAACCCGCAGTGGAGCAGCGTGGTGAATATATGCTCAAATAAACCTCTCTCCTAGAAGTGAGGAGGCCTGCCAGAGGCAGTGGCCTACCCAGTACCCTGAGCAGAAGATGTACCAGGCGGAAGCCGCAAATGTCAGTTGCGAGCGGAAGTAGGCTCCGTAGACCTTCAGATGGGAAGCTATAGACTCAGTATACCACACTGTGACAGTGTCAATTCTAGGGACTGGATTGCTAGGCTGTTGTCTCGCCAAAGGAGTTCCACAAACGAGATAGCGAGAATGCAATAGTTACTCCCTCTCTGCAGCTAAAATGCAGCTCAATTCATCAGAGACACCACGAAGGAATGCTCAAGCTGATCCTCTGCCTTCTCATTTAGGGATGAAGAGTGACTCTGCTTAATTTATACGCTCCCTTGAAATCCCGCCCCACATTATAAAATCAATAGGTAGCTTAGTATTTGCAATCAATTATCACCTAATACAACATGGTGGCGTTGCATTTAATATATGTTGCGTTATATTACTCATTGTTAATAAATTACGTATTGTTATATTCAATTCTATACGTATTGTTACACCTACTACGTGAAAATATACGTATTGTTACGGCGTACCAGCGGAGGTTGGATTTAACGTGTTTTGATGCATATATTTAACAGCACTTTTACAATAGTTCTTCATAAAGATATAGTAGAGTGAGTTTGGCAAAAATAACCTTGTATTTGGTTCTAGAGCCGATATTCAGGACCGAAATATATTATGTTAGAGCAATCGAGTGGGGATTGATAACACACGTGTTTTGGTGCACTTATTCAACTACACTTTTACATGTGTATTTTGTGAAGTCATGGCGAAAAGTGTCACTAAATTTAGCCTTGTATTTGGCCCTCAAATCTACAATTAGAGTAATAAGAACAGAGGTTGGATTTAAAATCCGTGTTTTGAAGGACTTTTACAGTGGTTTGCCATAAAAACCCTTGTATTTAGCCTAAAAAATAATATTTAGGGCAAATATCTACAATGTTAGAAGAATTAAGTGAGGGTTCAATATAACTCAAGTGTTTTGATGCACTTATTCAACTACACTTTTACATGTGTACTTTGTGAAACTATGGCGAAAAGTGTCACTAAATTAGCTCGTTATTTGGTCGTTAAATCGCTAATTAGGATCAATATACTTGCTATTATGTAATACGAACAATGGTTGGACTTAACACGCGCGTTTTGAGGCATTTATTCAATAAATTATACAATGGTGCTTCATAAAGATATAGCAGAGAGTTAGTCAGAAAAAACACCTGCAAGTGGTCATAGAATTAATCATTAGGACCAAGCATTTATTTAAAAAAGTTTATTGCGCCTTTATAGATTTAGAAAAGGCCTATGATCGAGTGGTGAGGAATGAGCTGTGGTCAACGTTATCAACGTATGGGGAGAGCAGTAATCTGATTCAAGCATTGAAGTTTCTCTATGAGGGTTCTAGTGCTTCTGTCAGAATAAACGGGACGACAGGGATGTCTTGCGTCACCATGGCTGTTCAACCTATTCCTGGATAACTGTTTGACAGATTTAAAAGAAAGTATGTATGGGTTAAGAATAAATGAATTACTCATCAAATGTTTACTCTACGCTGATGATCAAGTAATACTTGCGTCATCCGCTAATGAGCTACAGGAGATGCTAAATATTATGAATGAAGCTTTGAAAGGGAAAGGAATGAAAGTGAATGTAAACAAAACGAAAGCTATGCTTTTTGATAGAGATGAATCTATGATGACTGGCAATATTTTGATAGATGGGGAACAAGTTTACAAAAGATAGAACATGTGAAAGTGATATTTAAAGGAGAGTGAATGCAGGGAATTTGGTAATTGAGAAAAGTAGGCTTAGATGGTTTGGGCATGTAGAGAGAATGAATGAAAGGGGACTGACAAAAAGGATTTATGAGTCAAGAGTGAATGCGAAAGTTGGAAGGAGAAGACCAAGGCGAACGTTCCTGGGCCAAATCCAGGACATTTTAAATAAGGGCCAGGTCAAGAGTACTCTAAACCGACGAACTTGTATTAAAAGGTTTAATGAGAATGAAAGAAGCGAAGGAGATATGCAAGGATCGTGGAAGTGGAAGGAGGTGGTCTCTGCCTACCCCTATGGGAATGAAGCGTGATGCTATGTTAGTATGTATTAGGACCAATGTAGGTTGAATATAACATTCTTATTTTGGTGCATTGATTCAACTACACTTTCACAGGTGTACTTTGAAACTTCACGGCGAAAAGTGTCACTAAATTGAGCTTAGTATTTGGTCCTTAAGTTGGCAATTAGGACTAATATATGTGCCATTATGTAATGCGAACAGGGGTTGGTTCTAATACACGTGTATTATGTAAACAGAGCAAATTGCGCAGTGACCTTCATCCTCGCGCAGGTTCTGTCGGGCCATGGTTGCTTTGACAAGTACTTGTGCGGAGTGGCAAGATGTGAGCCTACGAAGTTTTCCACAAGTGTGGCTGCGCCGTTGACACGCACCAACGCACGTTTGTGGCGTGCCCAGTCTGGACTGTTCAGCGTGCCGCGCTCGTGGCGGTTATAAGTGTGGATCTCTCGCTCTCCACCGTCATTAGAATGATGGTGAGCAGCGAGAGAGCATGGTGTGCTTTGCTCTTCTTCCGCGAGGATGTCATGAGATGGCTTCTTGTCGCTTCTTCTTTCTGCCAGTCGCGTTCTCGTGACCCCGTCTCCGAGTGATGTAGGAGCACCGGTGGGTTTTAGCCGGTATGAGTCCGGCATACCCTGGAACATCCTCCCGAGTATTCTAGATATCCACGAGGATTTCCCAGCGTTAAAAAAAACTTATTCAAAGTAATTTCAATAGTGGTATTTTTAAACACCCGTCGAACAGCTGGCTAAAGATCGTCTAGTATTTGGTCCTAAACTCGGAGTCCATTAGGACCGATACAGGATTCAAGTGGGAGTTGGATTTAACAGACTTGTATAGCCATTCATTGTATAACACTTTCACAGTGGTACTTTGTGAAAATTTTCAAGATAGAGTCGCCAAAACATGGTAAGTAAGTAGCAGCCCATTAACGTCCCAATGCTGGGCACAGGCCTCCTCACTCCAAGGAGCGAGGGCTTTTAGAGCATAGACCCACCACGCTGCTCCACTGCGGATTGGCAGGCATAGTACACAACAAGTGCACTCTCTATTCCTTCACTCTCATAGTCCGATGTGACGGGAATCCGACACGACCGGAGAGAGATCAGGCGCAGGACCGACGGCTTAACGTGCTCTCCGAGGCACGGGGGTGGAGCACACCGCCAACTTCCCAACTTCGGGCATATATTCAGAAAATCTTAATAGAAAACTCAATATTGATTTTTTAATTGGTCCGACCCGGGACTCGAATCCAGGACCTGATGTCTGTAGTCGAACATGCTAACCACTAGACCAATGAGACAGTTAAACATGGTATTTGGTCCTAAAATTAATAATTTGGGCCAAAATACGTATTTTTAGAGCAATTAAGCTCGCTGTTATGCTAGTTTTAAGTTCTTAAAGTATCGTATATTGAAACCGAGACACTTAACTTGTACTGAAGTGTCAGTGTCATGTTAATGTCATGAACTTCGTGAAATTTTAAGAGAGAGAGTCACTAAGGCATGGCGTCGTATTTGGTCCTAAAATTAACAATTTTGGACCAATATATGTATTATTACAGCCATAGAGCTAGTTGTTACACTGATTTTAAAGTATCGTATATTGAAACCGAGACACTTAACTTGTACTGAAGTGTCATTGTCATGTTAATGTCATGACCTTCGTGAAATTTTAAGAGAGAGAGTCACTAAGGCATGGCGTCGTATTTGGTCCTAAAATTAACAATTTTGGACCAATATATGTATTATTACAGCCATAGAGCTAGTTGTTACACTGATTTTAAAGTATCGTATATTGAAACCGAGACACTTAACTTGTACTGAAGTGTCATTGTCATGTTAATGTCATGACCTTCGTGAAATTTTAAGAGAGAGAGTCACTAAGGCATGGCGTCGTATTTGGTCCTAAAATTAACAATTTTGGACCAATATATGTATTATTACAGCCATAGAGCTAGTTGTTACACTGATTTTAAAGTATCGTATATTGAAACCGAGACACTTAACTTGTACTGAAGTGTCATTGTCATGTTAATGTCATGACCTTCGTGAAATTTTAAGAGAGAGAGTCACTAAGGCATGGCGTCGTATTTGGTCCTAAAATTAACAATTTGTGACCAATATATGTATTATTACAGCCATAGAGCTAGTTGTTACACTGATTTTAAAGTATCGTATATTGAAACCGAGACACTTAACTTGTACTGAAGTGTTATTGTCATGTTAATGTCATGTACTTTTGTGAAATTTTAAGAGAGAGAGTCACCAAGGCATGGCGTCGTATTTGGTCCTAAAATTAACAATTTGGACCAATATATGTATTATTACAGCCATAGGGCTAGCTGTTACACTGATTTTAAAGTATAGTAATTTGAAACCGAGACACTTAACTTGTATTCAAGTGTCATTGTCATGTAAATGTCAGCTTCTGAACATAATGACTATATTATTTATGTTCTTGGATGATATTTAAAACAAGCAGTTAGCAATAGGTATTTATCGATAGATTAATGATAGCATTGTTTTAGTTTAAAGGCCTTGCCGGTGTAATTACATCCTTAACAAAGTTAAGAAGTGCCGCCGCTTCTAAAATCTCTCATATCTTCTAAGGTATCCATTTTAATGAAACGCTGCTAAGGACAGTTTAGTTTTACATGAAATATTCGATGTATTTAATGTATTTAATTGTACAAGTAATAATACTGTATTGTATAAAATAGCGTGGCAAAAAACACATTTACTCTTGTAATATGTAAAAGATAAAAACAGTTACTGTGGGTTATTCTTTAGAGATAAATATATCACTGTTGGACTTTTTTTATATATCTTTTCAAGATATACAATTCCTTAGAACATTAATTTGATCTATCTCGTAAGGTTTAGTCAGGGTTTTCGATTTAAGCGTACAAGAATATGTTCGTTGCGACATCGCGTTGCAAACCTTTGAATTTCTCGGTTTATCTGTACTATAATATGTATGTATTATACATATAAATGTATCTATTGAATAACTCTATCTATTGCTAAAAACTGCATTAAAATCCGTTACATAGTATAACAGATCTAAGCGAACAAAGAGCGGAATGGTAAAATGGTAGCAAGCTAATTTGATGAGAGGTAAATTACCTCCCTTAAAATATAGTTACTTTTTCTACCTATAAACAAAGTCGAAGATGTCCCAGTGAATACATGTATTAAACAGTTTAACAGGCAAAACCTTGACCCTTTATATTACGCCCATGGTATGATGTTGCTTCGTTAATCAACATTGAAGAGTGTAGAGTGAGTCAGTCAGTTGGCATACGAATTTCGTTATTACAAACATTGTGGGCGGCACCACCTCGGCGTAACAATGACTGTACACACCACGTAATTGATATAATATATAATTTAGAAGTGTCAATACTCGTTTTGAATCCCGACAGGACAAATTCAGGAAATTAAGCCATAGAAGCTGGAGAGAAAACCCGAAATCAAACACATAACAGAAGCTTCTCTGTTAGGTTAGGTTAGCACACATCCGGAGGAACCACATCAGTGGTCATCGGCATAATCTACAAATACATTAAACATAGTCTGTGGATATGACAGCCAAACTCAAAAACCTTGTTACTAGGAACACGGAATCGAATTAAAAGCATCGATTCTACATTCGAGTATTGGTCGAAAAGAATCGATAGAAAAAATCGATATAGCAATATATCAAGTATCGATCGATGTTTAAAACGAAATGAAAACGTTTTCTTAATTAGAAAAAACCACAATAAACAAAGTAACAATATCTTGGGGTATGTTTCCAGTTCCTGAAAAATTTAACATCTTACCATATTTTGAAATTCTAGAAATTTGAATGGATTTGTCCAATTTCCAGTCTAAAATACAATCCGTAGGTAATAATGCAATGCACAAGATACAGTACAGCCTGTACCATATAGGACATACAAAGCAGTGTATTACACATGATACACTGCCAGCCCTATGTAAAGGTTTACGTTAAGAAAATGAGTAATATCTCAAGCATCGTTTTATTGAATATTGGCAACATTCACGCGTGGCCAACAATGCGTCAGTGTCGCCAACCTCAGCTCTAAAGAGTACTCGATACCTACGATGAAATTACTCATTTTGTAAAAGAATCGATTGCAGAGTATCGAGTATAAAAGTATCGGTATAATTGTACTCGATTACTTAAAGTGTCGATACTTTTTCCGTGTCCCTACTTGTTACGTATCACTCGAATTTGCTATTTAGTGAGTGATATCATATTGGGCACCACGAATTTCACCTATTAACATCATCAATTTTTTTTGCTAACTCTTCAATTCGCCTGAACTACTATTAAACCTAGCTGACCACCGAGAACACTAACAACTGATCCGGCTCGAAGGACCAAAAATTTGTCATTTTCACAAACAACTATGTAATTATAGATTATGTTTAGTGTTGTCATTTCAAAATAGGGAACAACCGGCCGTTAATCGTTATTTTTTTAAATACTTATAATGAAGTAAACAAAGGCGAAGAACGCTTTGAAAAGAAATGCCTAGAAAGCCATTATAACTAAAGCCGACCTTGTTTACCGGGAAAAAGCAAGGGGACTAGTAGTAGTATATTTTCTAATTTGTCTCAGTCGAGTCTGTATTCTGGCTTAAGGAGACCCAAGAGCGAAAGAGGGAGAAAGCAATGGAAGCTTCCTCTTACTGCTGATAGAGGCGGGGTACTAAGCACCTCTTCCCGTCTCCCTGAATCCTTAGTCGGACTTATCCTTCACAGCAGAGGCGAATGCGAAACGTTCACTCACGGAAGAAAAGGGTTCCGCTGAGTTTAGTGGATATGGCAAGGTCTACCACTCCTGACTAGAAGACAGTCGGTGTTAATACGTAGGTGCTTTTCCCAGCGACAAAAAAGAGGACTGTGGCTAGTTACCAAAGCCCCAGCAAATATGAGCCGTTATAAAAATACTTGCATTCCAATGCGATGCTTTGTAGAAACCTTTAAGGGGTATTTACTTCTTACCAGTTTATCGCGCTTCAATCTTAGACATCACTTATCGGGTGTGATTACCTTCAAGCGCTGTCATTAATAATAAAAATTTCGTAGTCTGCCTCATGCAAAACGTAAACACAGGAAATCGTGAAGCCACGACGTCGTAAATCCGTTTATAAATCTCGTCCGAGCAGTCAGTCGTATCGCCTATCGGTTGCAACTAACTCCACAAATGTAACGGATTAAAATATACAGTGTTCTTTTCTAAAAAGTGTTCAGACTAACGACAAAGTGTCGCAGAATATGCGTAACAAATCAAATTTTAAAATCAAACTAGGAAATTTGATCGTTTTGCATAAAATAAAGGATAATTCCAAAATATCTGTGTTTAAAAGTGTTCAGACTACCGACAAATGACAGTTGTACTTGGAAAATAGTTTCGATTAAATATTGTATAACAATACGAGTTCATTTCCGATTTAATTTATTAACAGTGTATTTAAGAAAGTGTCGTCAAAATAAATACTGACAATTAAAAATAAATGTATAAAGACGGACGACAAAGTATCGTAAATTTTATGTAAACTTTTGTAAAAAGATTCTCGATATAAAATAAAAATACGACAAGATATCGCAAATACTGTCGTAATAATTCGTATAGGATTTCGATTTATTTTTAACGTCTTACGTGGGTAATAGTTTCGATTAGGAATAATGCTAGAATTTGCTTTTTAGATTGACGACTAAGAGCTGCGAATTTTACGTAAAATACGGAATTTGGATTAAAAAAGTCTCGCAAAATTTGTGTAGCAATTGAAAAAGATATCATAGTTTAATGTGCTTTGGATATAGTGTCATTAATATTATTTCCAGAAAGTGCTGTGCAAACGGATGACAAAGTATCGCTAATTTATGTAAACATTCAAATAGATTTAATAAATTAATAGTATACTTGGG
Organism: Elymnias hypermnestra; assembly: GCA_015832385.1. NCBI lineage: Eukaryota > Metazoa > Arthropoda > Insecta > Lepidoptera > Nymphalidae > Elymnias > Elymnias hypermnestra. Next base: position 284,963 of record JACTOM010000027.1, on the reverse strand, counting down.
AAATATCGTCAGTTTAAAGTTCAGAAAAAAACCGTACTTTACACAACAGAACTGAACTGTCTTCATTATCTTATATATCTCGTCGGATCACCTTTTTCATAATGCTCTCGTCACGCATTCGCCAGTTTACTCTCCAAGTCAATCTTGCATAAAGAAGTTTTATTTCAAGAATACACTCAATAGACTACAAAATTTCCGTAACTTATTTAATTCTTTGAGAAGGGTTTTCGAAGTGAGGAATAAGTAAAAAAAAACACTGCTCAGACGCACGACAGTTTTGTCGCATTTTGTAAAAAAAACTGTTACCATTTATTTTCTTTTCAATTGCTTTACAATCTACTTGTAAATATATCTTTTTCAAAATTTCTATTTCTATCATAAAATACTTTTGTTCATCTATTCAATTTACTCAAATATAAATTAATTATTTATATTAAATAATTAAAAAATAATTAATAAGATCATCTATTGAAAGCTCATATAATATGTTAAAGATTTATTTCAATTTATAAGTTTAAAAAAAGTTAGATAACGTAAAAATTTACTTTATTTCTTTGTGTTACTTGTATTTTATGTTTAGATTCAACAGAAGCTTTTGACCGACTTAACATTACATCATGTGGATTTAAAATAACATTATGATAGATGTTTTACATTGAATTTAGTGTAACAATTAAGTGTTAATGGACGCGAAAAGTGTGTTACATTATGAAGAATTGAAAGCTTTCGTCTGTACTAACTCTATTTATAACAGCAACATTGTAGAAGTGCTAGTGCTTTCGTATTTTTGCTGCTATAGAAATGGGTGATAACAAGGTATGAATTTAAACTACTCCACCGCGTGTCTATTTGTGATAAATTCAAAAACCACTGAACGGATTTTCATGTAGTTTTCAGCAATAGATAGAGCGATTCATTAAGAAGGTTTATGTACTTAATTTGTCTAGGTTTTATGTAAATTGGTTGGAATATTACGATAATTGTTTGAAAGCGTCTGGAAATTCAAGTCGCTTAGAAGCTTTCATCGAAAACACTGCCTTATCCCTTTGAGATACAACGAAAAATTGTATGGCAGGATATTTCCCTTTTATAGATCTGCAAAAACGGTCCTAGTTTAAGGATAACTATGTCCGTTTTATCATCTAAAATAATGGTCACGTACAATGCGATAATTGAAGAGTTAGACGGATATAGTATTAATTTTTATCAGTTTATAGACAATATAATTTAAATAAATATCTTAGGAAGTGTTGCGATTTTAATTCGTAAGATATCAAGTCTATTTTTCAAAGTCATAGGTACAAGCAATTTTTGTTATATATATGTCGGAGTGCAATAGTCTGCGAAACACTGGCGCCATCTGTCTATCAGCGCGGGGCAGAGTCAATAGTGACAATCCGGCGTACGTCTCCAGTTCTTAAGTGACTGTCCGCCAGAGTGGTCGACTATTGAATCTGTCGCGTTCCAAGCTATTATTATTAATTAGTTTGTGTAAATGGATATCGGGAACATTAAGTAATTGAACATTATAATCTGAGTTACTTAATAAAGTGTTTGATTGCACCAACGTCCACAGTATGGAGATTGAATTATGGATGCCAATGATGTGATTGCGTTCTTAATGATAATATTGTGAATTTCTTCTAGCCTCCACCGATCCCAGGGATGCGCCCACCGCTGGGCTCCCCTGGTGGGCCAGTACCAGCCCCCAAGTCATCGATGGGTTTCGTTATGCCAATCTACACTATCTGCATCATCGTGTTCTTCGTATACACACTTAGTAAGGTATGTATATGATGAAGTAAAAAAGGTGAATGATAATTGCAGAATGTTTCAACTTTAGTAAGAAATGTGGTCGAAACTTAACCAAAACAAAAACAATTCGTAATCAAAGAAACGGGATCTTTACGCCCAGATTCCCGCCAAATCCCGTGAAACATAGTTGCGATCAGAAATTGTTGGTTGTCAATGTCAAATGTCAAAAACAAAAGTATTCTTTCAAATTTAATTTCAATTCTGAACGACGGGACTTATATCATACGTTTGACATTCAAAACCCAAAACTTGATGTAAAATACTTCACTTTTAAATTAAATTTGTTTTCTAAAGGACTTTTTGAATTTTTTCTATTTCTAAACGACGAGACGAATGTCATACGTTTGACAGGTACGGGTGGTTCCTAAGGAAAGGTGAAATTATTGTTTTCCCATTTTAAAGTTTCCCTGGACTTCCACAAACAATTAAAAACTAAAATTAGCCAAATCAGTCCAGCCGTTCTCTGGTTTTTGCGAGACTAACGAAAAGCAATTGATTTTATATGTATTTTAGATATTATTCAAACGTACGGGAACGCCATACGACCCCGTGACTCCCGATCCTCAATTCAGAAGACGGGTGTTCAGGGACGACTCCAGAGCCTCGCCTGATAAATTAGGTAAGATATAAATCTTCGCAAACTGTCAGACCTTATAACACTTGAGTTTTTTTTGTATAGATATAGTATTTGTGTAAACAAAATCATGTGCTTTAAAAAGCTATGTTACATATATTTAGATACCAAAATAAAAAGTTCTAGAAAACATCCAAAAGAAGCGAAAATTTTACTTTATATATTGTATCAAAAGTATGTTGAAATAAATTTTATGCAAATTGAAAGACATAAAAAGCGCACGATGTATTGACCGTCCTGGAGCGTACAGGAGAACGCCTCAGACATATGTTCCTCACTAATTTACTTATTATAAACAAGTGACCTGAACATGTAAGGTTTTGGTCATCTAAAAGTTTTCACTTATATTTCTATGTAAACAAATACTAAAAACATTGCTAAATCTATATACATCGCTGTTCTGTCGTTTTTAAACTTGAACTTATTAAAGACTAGTCGCTACTCTCGTAGCTCTAGATCCCAAGGATGTAAGAGGAAATCCCTTCTTTGTGCAAGTCTTTGTGACAAAAGGAACATGTTTGCCGAATCAATCTGGTTAACAGTCAGATGCCAGAGAGTGTTTGTTTGTCCTTTACATATTCCGATCCCATGGTAATATAGGGCAAGCCGTTGTTGGTGAGAGTCGTCGTCGTCGTCGTCGTCGCTTCAACCGATGGACGTCCACTGCTGGACATAGGTCTCACGAAATGATACCCACAAGGCCCGATCTTGCGCCGCCTGGCTCCAGCGGCTACCGGCGACCCTCTTTATGTCATCGGTCCACCTTGTGGGGGGTCTACCTACACTGCGCCGCCCGGTGCGGGGTCGCCACTCCAGCACCTTCGGGCCCCAACGTCCATCGGTCCGTCGGACTATGTGGCCCGCCCATTGCCACTTCAGGTTCGCGATTCGTAAGGCTATGTCGGTGACTTTAGTTCTGCTACGGATCTCCTCATTTCTGATTTGATCACGTAGAGAAACTCCAAGCATAGCCCTTTCCATCGCACGCTGAGTGACTCTGAACTTTCGTATAAGGCCCATAGTCAGCGACCACGTTTCGGAGCCGTAGGTCATCACTGGCAACACGCACTGTTCGAAGAGCTTTGTCTTCAGGCACTGAGGGATATTGGACGAAAAGAGATGCCGTAATTTCCCGAACGCTGCCCAACCGAGTTGGATTCGGCGGCTAACCTCTTTGTCGAAATTGGACCTACCTAGCTGGACTATGTGTCCCAGGTATGTGTATTCGTCAACAATTTCGAGAGCTGAGTTCTCAACGATGACTGGGTGGAGCGGAACATGGATATTGGACATAACTTTCGTCTTATCCATGTTCATTTTTAGGCCCACCTGTCGAGAAGCTCTGCTGAGGTCATCGAGCATTG
>JACTOM010000027.1:168011-280852 GCA_015832385.1 Elymnias hypermnestra | reverse complement strand
TTTATGAATAGCCAGATGGTGTCTCAAAGGGCTAGACTGGCAGTGCATGCTGGAGTGTTGGTGCCAACACTTATGTATGGTAGTGAAAGTTGGGTATGGCAGAAGAATCACAAAAGTAAAATAAATGCGGTAGAGATGAGAGCGTTGGAGAGTATGAGTGGATTAAAACTGAGTGACAGAGTAAGAAATATTGTGATAAGAGAACGGTTTGTTATAAAAGAATATGTAGTGACTAAAATTGAGAAAGGTATGTTTAGATGGTTTGGGCATGTAGAGAGAATGAATGAAAGAAGACTGACAAAAAGGATTTATGAGTCAAGAGTGAATGCGAAAGTTGGAAGGGGAAGACCAAGGCGAACGTTCCTGGACCAAATCCAGGACATTTTTAATAATGGCCAGGTCAAGAGCATTCTAAACCGACGAACTTGTATGAAAGGTTTAATGAGAATGAACGAAGCGAAGGAGATATGCAAGGATCGTGGCAAGTGGAAGGGCGTTGTCTCTGCCTACTCCTATGGGAATGAGGCGTGATGCTATGTATGTAAATATCCATTGATTTCTCTCCAAATATACTCATTCTTTTTAAATATCACAATGAAACCTTTTGGACAACACGATATGTGAATAGGATAGTTAAAATCCCTTATTTATGACCCACCATTTTTAAAATTGAAACTTTTTTCAAACGCACGCAGGACACAAAGAAACTGATACAAGTGAGTATATCGTAGTATTTAATAATATTTTGAATTCTATCGGAAACAGGAAAACGTTAACTAACGAGCGCGGGTTTTAATTAACAATACGACATTGCGTTGTAAAAAAACTTGATAAGTTTCGATGTACATGATGTATTACACGTTATTTTGTATATTAGTATAAGAAAATAGTGCAGTCTAATATTATGCAAACAAATCGTTACAAATCATATTTTGATGTCACAGCGTTGATTAGAGTTTTCGATTTATGGAAATTTAGACTATTGTGAATTTTTATCTTTGATGAGAAGTTTTAGATTGTGTGAATTATTTAAAGAAGCGATATAAAAAGTGCAGCAGGCAAAGAGATTTGAAAAATAGGTATTTATTTAATGACGATGACAATGACGAATAAGAAGAAAAGTTAAGTACAGATAGCAGAAATGGTTGCCAAAATGCCAACTTTTTTTTACGATTATAAATACTGTGTTGTCTTCGTGTAGAAGCAGATCCTGTGGGAGTACAGATTCACCTTGCTTAATGAATCGTTTTTATATGACTTTGAAATCAATCGATCTAATTCGTTTATATAAATTGTATCCAAAAACTTTTAAATTAAATTGAAATTAGATCCTTTACGTGTACACAAACACGCACACATTTTTGTACTGTCTGATAGGATTACAAAAGAAATCGTATTGGATTATCTAGGGGACGCAGAACTCGCCGCCCTGCGCGCTCGGCTTGCGGAGACCGAGCGCGCGATGCAAAGGATCGTTGGCCAACTAGCGCAACGCGATGCGGTACCTTTTGCTGCATTACTGTTTCACGACACGACACTCCTCTAGATTTACCAAATGACTTACTATTCTACCTCAAACACAATTGTGTATTACGATGTAATCTTCCAGACTGAGTTTCTGCCATAGCCGTCAAAAAATTTTTGCAGAAAATACACAAGCCCCCGTTTGAACATAAATGTACATTTTTGAAATGTAACTTCTTTAGGCGCATGATGGTAAAATTTTAACGGATGAAACGCGTGATTAGCGTCACAAAGACGTGCAGCGTTTTTAATGCCAATTCGTTCGAAGGTTAGGTGGTTTTGACATTTACTAATAACATGTGGCATTATAATTTGCCACTCCTCAGTGCATGATTTAATTCATTATTTCTAACATTGGCATACACGTGACAATTTCATTTCCAATTTATAATTTGAGATTTCAATAAATGATTTGTATTAATTTTCGACACTTAATATTTTAATGACAATTGAATTCGTAACATGTCTTACTTTTTCCCTAACCTAAGTCTCGGATATCTAAAGTTTTACGTTTATATAAATATAAATAAGTCTTTAATATTAGTTTGCCAAAAAAGTTTCACTTCTGACATGTGTACTTTGTAGGCACGCACTTTTAATTTTATAGTTCCCATCGGCACTCTCCTCTCCTCCTCTCTAATGCAACCAACATCTCCGCCACAAAATTAATGTGTAAAATATTGTTGTCCAATTTAATATCACAGAACTTCGTTATGGGTCAAGTACTTGCTAGAATCTTCGCCGATCGTTTCTGGAGTCAATTTCCGGAATTAATTTTGCGCTATTTTGCACTCTCGTATCGAAATTGATGTTGACAATAGCAATATTTCAGGTCGAGCAAGTGAATAATATGACGTCTCTGCCTCAATATATCTCTCCTTGTCTATTTTTACATCTTTTGTTAACTACACTTCTTGTATTTCTGCGTTATGCTGTTACAAAATCTATCTATGCATACATGGGCTATGAACGTTACCATTTTGACCATGGCTGTTCTGCTTACGAACCTTTACTTTATCCCCACTAAGTGGCCAGCTGTAATGTGGCCTGCGGTAGATGGACGAGATAATAATAGACTATAGAAAAAAGTTTCACTTCAAATAACACTCAATATTTAAGGCTCAAGGAACTTTTAGTGGAAGGAACTCATATAACTTAATGAAAAAGAATTTGTAAAATAAAAATGGTTAAATGTTTAACGTCTGTTAGAGGAGTACCGTGTCGTGTCAGTGTAACGTATTTAGTACCCTTCTCTTCAATGACTAGAGCGGAATGAGAAGTGTCTGGTTTATGAACGTCATTTGAAACTAGCTAAAGTATTTGCGTGTTATCCCTAGGTGTTTTAATATGAATGCTTGCGGCATGGTGACGGATTTCTATATATTTAGATTTTATTTTCTTTCATTTGAGAATATCATGCCGATCATTATATCAATTGACAATCTTCGTAAATTTTTTGTCATTAATTTGTCTTACGGCTTTAGGTTCCTGCCCTTTAGAGCCCTTAGTTAAATGTTCAATATGTCTAACATCTTTAATGATTCTCTAGATTTAATCTGATTTGTTAAATAGAATAGAAGGATATAATAGAATGTTATATTATTCAAGTCTTTTTAAACTATCGCTATTGCAATAAGGCGAAATATTGCTTTGCTAGATGTGGTTCTCCTGGGTTCAACATGTTGTGGGTATCATTTTTTTACATTGTTATGGTCTAGTGGTAGATTTCAGCTACATTATGTTACCATTTTTCCTTTATAACGTAAAATTTAAATCTATTTATTTTATTATTAGCTTTGAGTAAAAATTATTTTCGACAGACGATTTTGTGATGCGAGATAACATTACTCACTAATACCCCGTGAAACCCTTTACATATATGAATCAGGACAACAGGGATTCATTTTTGAATCATCTACACTTACATCAGGGGGTCGAATAATGCTAATATAATTAGAATTTCTTCTGGCTTTCATGGCTGAGTTTCATGTATTCCGATTAAACAAATCCGGTGTGATATTCTCAAAACGTATTTGATTCGACACATATTTATAATCGTATTTTGTGGATTATGCTTTTATAATAATATAACTTTAAAATTAGTACCTATCCAGTTTTATTTGCGTAAGTTAGCTGTGTCCGAGAGTTGGAAAATATTGAAATAAAATCATAATTGTCGTATTAAAAAAAAATTGCCCAAAAGAAGTAGCTAATTACGGCACAATAAAAACAATAGTAGGAGAACTTGTAGATGCACATAGAGAATTATTTCTAATTATAATGTCTTCAGCAAATATCAAACAAGCAACTGTTTAAAAAATAAAAGTAAACACTTCAAATGAAATTTCAGTAGGAAACTGTGGTACGCACAACTTTGTCATATGATGAATACGCATAAAAATGAAATATGATATAAAATCGTAACGTGTAAATGCCCTATTCATTATTTTGATAACAAAGGAGAAAGCCCAATTGAAATAACGTCAAATAATAGACTGTTATAGTCGATGTATAAAAACATTGAATCCCTAACAAATATAATTTAAAAAGTAAACATTATCAAATACCAAACTGATAACGACACTAGGGAACTACAAAACAATTTATATAACTTATATTGACCTCATTACCTCGAAAATTAAACCGGCTCGTTTCCGTTATGTAATTTTTTATTAATAATGATAGCTAACGGATTGGCTTTTATCCAGAATGCGGCAATGTTATTTTCATTGCTGCGTCCTTCGTTTTTTTTCTTTTAAACTCTATTTATGTCTCTTTGTTATATTTTCCTAAATCTATAATTATTCTCTCTTACCTCCCTTATCCATAATGACTTCTATGTAAAACTAATCAAATTTATCCAGAAATAATCAGAACTCTTCACTGCTCCGTCCTTGATTCTTACTCTTTTAAATTCTACATTTATATCTTTCAATCTAGAATTAGTGTCTCCTTTTCTTTTGTCCATAATATTATCTAATGTTTTCAATTTTGAATTACCTAGGAAGAATCATGACCTGATTCTTTGCTTTTCTATTGCTTTATTTGTTTTTCTTTTTATGTGTTATGATGTTTTCATTAAATTCTATATTTCTAATATTTATAATTATACTCTTTTTTTCTGTTGTATAAATTTTAATTATATCTTATTATTTATATTTCAATGTTTAACTTTTATATCTACAATTTTTCTCTATTCATCTCTCGCATACAATTCAAATTTAATCAAAGATTAAGGACTCTATGAGTCGTATTTTCACTGTTGCGGTCATCGTTCTTTCTTTTTTTCATTCTTTTCAAGTAATGTTTGGTTTTCTTTTCCATAACTTTCATTTTTCAGAATCTATATTTTTTTCTCTTCTTATCTGCAAAGTATTTAATATTTCTTTTCCAATTTTACAAGAATTTGACTTGTGTTTTCACTGCTGCGTCCTTCTATGTTTTTCTATATAATATTAATCTATAAAATATCTTAAAGAATTACATTCTCGGTTAGTGATAATATGTAGAAAGAACCCATTTTATAATTTACCAACGCGTAGTTAATCGTTTAGTCTATTAATTCTGTTTATTCGTCTTATTTTATCGCTGGAACCATGACCCAATAAAAAAATCCCCAGAATCCAATGAAATTATGTTGTTACGCAAATTTGTGATAACTCCTTGATTAACTAACACTTTTATTTTAGCAAAATTATTCGTAAGTTATTCGTAGAATTGATGGTTTATGTACAGCAAATTTGGATGATTAATAATTGCTTGAAGGATATTTAGGAATAATTTCTAGGGAAATGTGAATTATGACCACATTTTATTCATACCACAAGTTCAATAACTCTAACGTACCGATATCAATAATTTGTAGACTTAATACATAATTAAAATCATAAAGCTTTTACCAAATTAAAGGCTGCAAATCTTTAAATTCCTTAAAAGTTCTCAGCTATAAAATTGTATGTACAGCAAGCAGGTGTTTTTAATTGTCACTAACATCAATATTTTTTACCAAATTTGTTTTTTTAATTATTTAACATCCTTACCTGCATAAATGGACATATCAGTTATTTAAAATCCCCAAATATTAACATGGATTATTGACTGCATGATTGCACAACGAAGCTGTGACTTTGTTTTTTATTTCATAAAAGATAATATAATGAAAAGCTTTATGTCTAGAAACTATAAAACTGAACGATATTACTAAGACTTGGATCATATGAATAATTAAAAAAATTGTAACTGCTTCCCAAACTATTTTAATGTTATTTTTGATTTGTATTTTTAATCGAGATGCAATTAACTCATTATTATATTCTCGAGTTACATTTGTTATAATAGTGCGATAAATTATTTTGGATCGTTAGAATTTAAATATACTAGCAACAGACACTTCTGTTGATAAATTTATGGCGATGTACAATAAGACAATTTTAATTAAAATTCTCATAATTGCATAGACATGGGCTAAAAGTAAATTTATTCAACAATTAACTGAATTCTAGACTCTTTATACCCAAAGTGGTTTATATTAACCTCTAGGGGTCGGTGGCAATCTATAAGGGGTCCATTAGAATAGAATAGAAGTAATACTCGTAAATGGGATCACGGTAAAAGGTAGTGACTTTAATTCTGACTTTACATATAAGAAAATACATGTATACAGATACATTTTATTAGAAAATATAACAAACAAACTTAGGATTACTGTACCATTGTAAATTCTCATTGGTAAAAATCAAATAAAACACAAAGTCAAAAAAGTGGTGTATCTACTACCGAAACACTATGCCTAAGCATCTAATGAGACGAAAGTTTGCAAGTCTCTTATTACAGAGACAATAACTAAGAATGCAAACTAAATTATATTTTCATTAAGCGACAATTGAAATATTAGTTTAAGCTGCTTTTTTCGGAATCTTATTTTAAATCATTACTAAGGGAATATTTAAATCAACACAAGCATATTTCAATGATAGAAATGCTTAGATTTGAATTCAATTTTACATATAGGTTCATGGAATTCATAAAAATAATGTTAAAGTTGTCTTTAAAAGTGTAATTGCTGAGTATCTTGATGATGTCTTATCGGTAGAATAAACCTTTCGAACCGATAATAGATTCGTTACAGGATAGACTTGATCCAAAAAAGGTGATCCTACTTGAATAAAGAGTATTTGAATTTTGTAACTCTAACGTTAAACTTATCGGCTGACAGTTGTTTCGGCCATATCTGGTCTGGTAGCAGAGGTCCAACAGCAGATGGAGGCGGGCTACACCCAAAACCAGCAACGACAGGTTCTTGCATGTCACCATTTGATTTGGACGCATAAATCCTGCTAGATTTATACATTTACCCATTAATTCTCATTCAAATATTGCTATGTCTTCCTTTAACTTTTTTTGTAAAGTTTCTGCAAGCTTCTTTTATGATTTCCATTCCAATGTCTTTGGCGTTATATTTTACCTGCTTATTCTGGTTTGTTCTTTTTTTTCGATGAAACAATGCCCTATTAAGTTTTAATTGTGTTATAATGTCTACTTTTCTGCCCTCATTTCTAGAAAAATACCTACTAAGTGGAAAGGTTGTTGGTTGGCCTTCTTTTAAGTTTGTAACATTAAATATTAACATACATTTTAAATAAATGAGGGTAGTTTAAAAAATTCCAAACTCAAACATAAGTAGTTGATATATTTGTTGAATTATTTCACCTTTATGTCCATATTGCTTAATTTTCAACTTCGTTCCTTTCAAGTTAAGTTTAAATAGAGCTATCTCTAGATAATTAATTACCTAACCTTTTGTGTACATATTATCATTGTGATTAAGTGTTATTGTAATAAATACATCATCTTCTTTAATGCTGTTATGTAAAAGCAATTCTTCAACAATAACCATCGCCGTTTTTACTTCATCCTAATATCATAAAGCATATTGCATTTTAAATTTAATCTTCTCCATCTCTTAAACAACAGTTTTGTTTATGTTGCCTCGTATATATGGTTTATTTGATTTTGTTTGTTGTTTTTCGCCATGTTCATCTGTCTGTTTGTACCAAGCTACCTGGTCTAACATTGTACTAAATTTTACCTTACAACCTAAAATTATAATAAAGTAACTACAAAAAACGGGTCGTACCCAAGTATATTGAATTCATTATAGGTTTTACTTTAAGCAATTTGCTCGATTTCAATGTAATACTAAATTAAGTATAAACTTCATGTAATTTATAACTAACTGAGGAAATAATGAAAACAATATGTCTAAAGTAAATAGGCACAAAAATATCTATTTTAATTTCTTTAAAATACAATATTTCCACTAGCTATACTGATTAATTTTGTGTTTTATGGGCTTAGATCTTTAGTTGATGTTGTGGCAGTGAATAAAAAATTGGATATTGTGAAATTTAAAACTAAACTAGCTTTAGATCGTTTTCTTTAAATAAGTAATGATTAAAGTTTAGTGTTGTATGCTTTCTGTAGAATAGCATATCCTGTTAACGAACTTAATGATTCTTTCGTAGTTAAATTTAGCTTGAAAACTAGGTAGCGCTTAGAAATAATTAGTTTTTTGTTTGGTAGTAAATATACAATTATATATATATAATATCAATTAAGCTTGAACGTGTTGTTCAAATTAAACATAAAATTTTAGTATCTTCTTTCAAATTACAGGAAGTACTGGATAGCGCTCGTCCATACACTAATGGAACAATAATACATAGTGGTCCTGTCCAAATAGTGGCTAGTGAATATAGAGAGAAATCTCCAGAACCTCAAAAGCAAAGAGAGCCCTCCCCAGAAGTTAAGGAAGCCACACCCGAATCCAAAGAAACAACTCAAGCAGTTGAAGAACCATTCGAAATTATAAAAGACACAATTCCAGAAGAGAAAGAAACATCCCTTTCCCCGAAAGATTCTAGTCCTGAGCCTGAACTTATCATTATAGACACACAAGAAATTGACGAAGAGAAGCCTTCTGAGGAAGAAATCATTACTAGTGTAAAGGAGGCAGAAACAGAAATTATAAGCAAACCAGCAGATGTAGAAACTGAACAATTAATTGATACTTCAAAAGAGAAGCCAATAGAATTAGAAAGTGAATCAGAACAAAACGACGAAGTACTTGTAGCAGAGGAACAAGAAGATAAGACAAACATAGAAGTTGACGTAGCCAATCTGGAACAAAAAGAAGTGGCTAATAAATTACAGAAAGATGTAGAACAAATAATTAATACATCAACAGTGTCGATAATCGAAACTGAAGGTAAAACCGATATAGAAGGAACAGATGTTGAACAAAAAGAGTTAATTAATGAGACAAACTTAAACATAGAAGCAGAACAAATAATTGATGCAGTAAAAGAAATAATAGACGCTGCGCGATCTGAAATAGAGAATAATATAGAACTTGTAACTGAAAAGGAAGGAAAAGAAGCTGAAGATCAAATCGCGCAAAATCTAGGAAAAGATGACTTAGTTAACGAATCAGTAAAGAATTTAGATCTAATTGAAGCTTCTGAAGATAAGGAATTCAGCAAAGATGATGATGTAACAAGAACTGTTGAAGAATTTATTATAGAAGAAAGAAATGATGGAGTCGTTCAGGATCAGGTATCAACCGAAGCGTTATTAGAAGAAGCTATAAGGGATTTGCCAGAAGAAGAAGAAGAGAAAGAGGATGACAGAGAAAACCAAGCTGTAAAGGTAAACATTGATTTCTATTTTATTATATTTTTCATTTCGTTTCCAAAACCATATCCTTCCTTCCTTAATTTTATTTTATTGTATTTCTATTACTATATTTCTTAAATTTTATTTCCAATACTATATCAAAACTGAGTTTTATTAGCATATAAGATATATCACTACTTGTAGAATAGAAGAGAAGAAATGAATAAAACTAAAGGTCTGTGTTCAAATGGCTCTGTAACGAAACTAGGTGTGACACAGGGTTCCATATTAGGACCCTTTCTGTTCCTCATTTACATTAATGACATTCCTTACTTTATCAAGGACGATCATGAAATAGTTTTGTTTGCTGCAGTTACTACTCTTATATTCAAAGATAAACGATAACAAACAGATTATGACGACGTCATGAACTCTCTCAATAAAGTAGTGCAATGGTTAGCAGCTAATGATTTACTATAAATCATCGGGGGAAAAAATGTATTACATTCAAGTTGCCAAATATTAAACAAATGAAAACCATTGTTAAACTAAATAATGAGGAACTTGATCTGTTAGATAGTACCGTTTCTTTAGGTATTACGTTTGGTAATAAACAGTGGGGCTCCATATAAGCGGTCTATGGAACAGATTCAGCTCTGCGGCTTACGCGATTTAAAAAATTCGCCGTCTTACGGACGTTGAAATTGTCAGATTAGTCTATTTCAGTTATTTTAACAGCGTTATGTCATATTTTGGAGTAATACTGCTGATATAGATGCAATATTTGTACTGCAGAAAAGGCTGTTCGTGCGATTTCTAATATGGGTCCAAGAGAGTTGTTAAGAAACAAATTCAGAGATGTCAGTCGTACATTTAAATAATATAAGAAAAAACGACATTTTATTTGATATCCTTCACAAGTCATTGACGTCCCACTGCTGGACATAGGCCTCCTCACTCAAAGAAAAGAGAGTTTTTAGAGCGTAGACCTACCACGCTGCTCCACTGTGGATTGGCAGGCATAGTACACAAGTGTACTCTATTCCTTCACTCTCAAAAGCCGATGTGACAGGAATCCGACACGGAGAGAGATCAGGCGCAGGACCGACGGCTTAACGTGCTCTCCGAGGCACGGGGGGAATCACATCGCCAACTTCCCAACTTCGGGCAAATATTGAGAAAATCTTAACAGAAAACTCAATATTGATTATAGAATTGACCCAACCCGGGACTCGAACCCAGGACCTCATGTCTGTAGTCGAACATGCTAATCACTAGACCAATGAAGCAGTTTAAAGTTTCGCAAGTCATGTAAAGGCCTATTTGAATAATTGTATGGTGGCAGGTGGTGGGGATGGAGATTACAGCTCACGCTGCTGATGGTGGTTCCTGTCCTCGGGAGCCTCCGAAACCAGCACCACCGACACGGACGGTGAGGATATAATATTACGATCTTCAACTTTGCTTTTTTTTAACTTTTTTAACTTCTTGTATTTTTTTTAACTTTTATTTCCAGCATGAGGCTGAGGAGGTTCAGTCAATATTCCTAGAGACGGAGATCCCCCAGCAGTCTCGGGTGCTAGTTGCTGATTTCGCAGAGGATACACCCAAGCCCACGCCTGAGACTCGAAGGCAAACACCTGTGAGTCTTGCCTTTATTTTTAATAAAACATATTTTTTGTCAACATTCGTAAATACACGAAATGACGTCACAAACATGGCGCCCAATCGTTCCTCACTTACGTGTTTTATTAATTTAATCTTTTTTTTATTTTTTTATTTTAAATGTTATTATAACAAAAGACATAATTTTAAAAAGCATAAATGATTCAATTTTTTTAATATAATTTCCAGTTGGTGGTGAGTGGTAAAATAACGCTGTCCCTCATCCAGGACGCGCCCCGGGATACTCCGGACAGAGATCTAGGTAATACACACATACATCTACTGACTGTGGAATATTTTGATTTTGTATTGTGGTGGCCCAATAGATAGGCTTGTGGAGGCTTCTTTAGTCTCAGGTTCGAACCCTGGTGAGCACAGCACTGTGTTGTCCTTGCTAAACTTGTCTGAAAACATCGTGAGGAAATCTTGACACCCCAGGGAGTAATTCTGGGGTATGTATGGCTACATTCATTGCAGGTTAGCAGGCTTGCTTGCTTTTACGCACCCCCACCATAAGAGTAGGACTTACTAGCTTGACCAGGACACCCACTAAACCCCAGCGACTCTCTCATCAATCTGAATTGGAGAAGAGGCATCCGACATAGTGGGTCTGTACTAGGCAAGAGGCGTTCAAAAATACGCTTCCTACCACCTGATCTCCTTGTTGGAAGGGGAGGGGCATCAACAGCACCCTTTCTCTCTGCAACTGCACTTCATCCCACCTTACTGCCAAGTATTGCACCTACTTTACTTGGCAATTCCTGTCCGATATCACTTTGCCTATGCTCAGCAGTGGGAAGTTATAAGGCTGCTACTTACTTTGGCTTATTATTGTTTAATAATATTTCCAGAGTCCACGTTGGATGACTTCACAACAGCTAGCGCCATGACACAGCTAGTGGAAGAGGTGAGTTTACAATATTTACATAAAAGTTATTTAATTTGTTTATTTTACAGCGTTATGATGAGATGAGTCTCTATTTAATCAATAGAACACAAAGGGAAATTCGAGTCAGTAAAAAAACTGGGTGTCCCACAGGGTTTCATATTAGGACCTTTTCTGTTCCTCATTTACATTGACGACCTTCCTTACTTTTTTGAGGACTATCACAAGATAGTTTGTTATATTGATGATACTTCGATAATATTTAAGGTTAAAAGACAGCAAACAGATCATGACAACGTAAACGACTCTCTCAATAAAGTAGTATAAGGCTTTGATGCTGATAATTTATTACTCAAGAGGATAAAAACTAAATTTGTTAAGTTCACTTTGCTAAATGTTAAATAAATGGAAAGCATTAATAAAACTAACAATGAGGAACTAGATCTGGTAGATAGTACCGTTTTTTTAGGAATTACGCCATTGATGCCAATGCTGAGTGAATTAATGGATGAAATATAAAACCCTTAAACTTCGTAAGCAAGGGGAGTCCCTTGGAACCCGCAAATTATTTTTTCTTTAATATTTTATTATTTATCTATTTAAAATATTGCGCTATACTAAGCTGGTTCACGAATTAAAATATAAAACAATGACTTCTGTTACGGTTTTCTTAAACTGCGGTAACTTCGGTTTACTGAATGATTTTGCCTCCAAAATAGCCTATATAAGTAAGCCGCGTCTGACAGTCGTACAATAGTCAATGAGTAAACGTCTTAACGTATCACGTTATTTTTTATATATCTTCATTTTCTATATCTCGTTCGAACAATTACGTCTTTCTGCGGGTTAACACGTTACACATGCACCAGAATTACAGCCGGAATGTGCAGTTTTTCTCATGATGTTTCCCTTCAACAAAAACTGCAATAATAGATTTGAAAGAACAATCAAGCACGTAAATATATTATTTATTTATTTCTAGAAGGATGACATCAACGCGTCAGACGAGGAGATAGAAGTGGAAGAGATTGAAGAAATCGAAGAGGAAGAGGTAGTGGATGAACTAGAAGAGGATATACCGACATCAAAAAAGGTTGTACCGAAAGAGGTAGAAACGAAGGAGACCGTACTAGAAGAGGAGGTAGAACTAAAGAAAGCAGCACCAGAGGAGGTTGCCTCAAACGAAGTAGAGCCAAATGAGGCTGTGCCAAAGGCGGTAGACGCAAATACGAATGAAACAAAGGAAGGAGAATTGCAAGAGGTAGACGCAAAGACGGACGAAACAAAGGAAGTAGAACTACAAGAGGTAGACGCAAATACGGATGAACCAAAAGAAGTAGTACTAAAGGATGTGGAAGCTGCACCAAATGAAGTAGAAACAAAGACGGATGAACTAAAGGAAGTAGAATTAAAAGAGGTAGACGCAAAGACGAATGAAACAATGGAAGTAGAAACAAAGATGGATGAACCAAAGGAGGTATCACCAAGGAAATCTAAAAAAAAGAAAGGTAGCGCCAAAGGACGAATGAACTGATAGATTTTAGTAATCAACACAATATAATATAGAGGCTAGTGATATAAAGACACAGATACACCTGTGTCGTAGTATACGAATTCATGCGAGAATTTTGTAGTCAAAATAGCTGTACCAACGGTGTTATCCGCGTAGTTCCTGCTCCCGGCAGATTATGGGAAAATCCGTTATATATCAGAAGAAAAAATTACATAGGAATTTATACGAAATCGTTATAAAATCGTATGAAAAAATTCTCATAAAAAGATTTCGTTTAAAAATACTAAATTTTATTAAAAATAAAAAACAAGCAAAGGTCGAAAGTTCGATTTTAGGCTTTGGTCATGTCTAAGCAAAAAATATATTCTCCTAAATCTCGAAAAATCCCTTTTCAATCATAAAATATCACTGGCTTCTACATTAATAAAATATAGATTACCATTTTTATTATACGTAATTTATTAATTAACTAAAATTATTGATTTACTAATTGTTAGAAAACAAATATATATCTTTCAATGAAGAAAAAATTAACCCCAAATCAGTATTTCAATCAATATGTAAGCGTAGATTTCGTATTACTGTTCGCTCGCGTTAAGAATACAGTGAGTTATCATTGTTGGCCCGCCCGGTCATAATAATTCTTTCACACAGGGAGCGGTAAATCTGTATACGTCTATATTAACATTTTTAATAGCCCTGGGTTCCAGTCCTTTAGAGTCTATAACCATAGATAATAAAAGATGTCTATAGATGAATATACTCATCGATAATTAATACGTATTTAGATTTTTTATACGTGTTAACATTTCTTACGATATTTGCGTAATAATTTATTTAATATATTTACTTATTTATTTAATTATTTAAATGTATATCGACTTACTTTATGGCTCTGGATTCTAGCCTTTGTTATCTTTAGAATATCCATTAGAAAAACATCTCTTTGTTTCTTATTCATATAAATACTCGATAAATTATACTCAAATGAAATGGTACAGTACGGTTCGGAAAACACGGTATGAGATAACAAGTTTGGTACAATTTCTATAGTAAATCTACGTATTTATTAATTTAATGCTATCATCAATTGCATCCTTCCATTAATCGATTTAACAATCGATTCCTGTTCATGTGTTGTTAGACTTTTGTGCCAAATTTACCAAAGCTTTTTGGATGTTTTTGTGTAGATTTTATTTATTACGCGTGTAATTCTTTGACAGTAGCTTCATATTTAAAAAAAAACTAATATGTGTCTATTATACACAGTCAGTGCGTATTTACTTAATAAATAAATGTTTATAGGTGAAAACAATAAAAATGTGTCATAACATGACATTCTTCGGGCGCTATCTTGCATTTTTGAAGACGACAATATAAATCGTAAATAACAAATTCAAATCAAAAATATAGCAGAAATAAATTATTTGGAAATCTTATTTTAAAAAAATGGTTTCGTAAAATTATATCTAGTCATTTTTTTTTAAATTTGTCGCCATTACATTATGACATTTGGGCGCCATCTTACATTTTTATAAGACGCATGATATAAATAATATTAAGAAATTCAAATAATAATAATTTCCTCGTTAACAGGCTCAGGATTTGATTTATTTTCAAATGAAAATGAAATTAAATCAAATCAAAATATAGCTCAAATTTGAATATTCTTTTATTAAAAAAATATTTCTAGTCAATGTTTATTATTTGGCGCCATATTTGTTCATTATGACATTTGGACGCCATTTTGGGCAACAGATAATCTAAAGCATATAAATGAAGTTTACATTAACAAATATTCCCATTAAAGGCATTAATGAAAAGAAAACGAATAATACGGCACAATAAAATTCATTGGATAGATTTTGTTTAAAAAGTGAGTTTGTAAGATTTGTAAGGTCTGTCATTTTAGTTTGCGCGCCAAAACCTGTAGCCAAATTATATTTTATTAATATATTTATGTAGATAATTGTTTTATTGTATATAAAATAACTCTTTTACATTTGTATCATTGTCCATATAAGAATATATGTATGTCTATTGGTTTGTGTGTAAAACTTCTGCATTTAAAATCTCGGACGTTTTTTCTGTCTTCTGCTTCTAGAACACTGTGTTATATCAATAAAATCAGAAGGAAAAGGTCCAAAATAACTCAGTAATAAAATATCGTGTACGTGAAAACATTGTATTGAAAAACATTCTTATTGGCAGGATTTGCACCGAAATTCTAAAGTGTTATTTTTTTGTGTTGTCAGATTAAAAAATACGATTTTTTTTAACTAATAGAATTTAGTATTAATATGTTAATAAAATAAAACAATTTGTAAACTTTTCGCAATTATATAAAATAAACATTTTTTTTTTATTTTTCTATATATGGTAATATTTTATTATATAAACTGAATGATTATTAACCTATGCCTTTACAATGGAAAATAATTTAAAAGTTTATTTCATATAATTGTCTTTACATATTTTTATAGACTTTGACAACAATTTAGGACCATCTTCCTTTTGATATTAGATACTTTAATATAAAAAGGATTTCTATCTTTGATATAGAATAACTTCCTAGTACTTTTAGAGCCCGCTTTTATAATATTTAGTATGAAAAAAAGGAATTTATCAACAATTCAATTTTCTAATAACGGCTAAACATTCCTTTTGTGAACATATAACATAATTTATTTATTTTTTTATTTCAATTACATAGACGATGAACATTTATTTGTTAGCATTTTGTTATTGTTGCTTAATTGAATTTATTGTTTGACTAGTTTAGTAAGAATAAATATGATTAACACAGTATTGAGGTTTTTGTTATTTTTGCATCTTGAATGAACTTCTAGATGTAAGAACCCATTAATATAATATTAAATTGAAAAAGGAGAGGGCTATTCTTTTTTAGTCTTTGGCTTTTATGGGTCCCAATCTGACCTAATTATTTCGCCAACGATACGTTGACTGGGAAAGACAGAATTTGGTTGGTACAAAATTAATACCGCAGTTATACAATTACAAAAACGTAACAACAAACTTGTAGATAACATTTCTAAAACAATAATAACATAAAAAAATCTCTGTACTTATCTACACACGTTAGAAGTTACATTAGGCGTAACAAGATAAAAATCTATTAAAAACGCTAAAATGTAGAGCTAACTTCAGGGTGTCGGTTTTTTGGGACGGTGTACACGCGCATCGTAATAGTTTACACATCATTTTTCTCTGACGCGCCAAAAGAAGTATAACTTCAATAACAAATAATTAATAAAAGGGAAGGAATCCACACATTTCTTGACAAGTATAGAGCAACAGAAATTGTGAAAAGGAACTACGGTACGGTAACTAACATTGTGATAGGGAAATTTTATATATTTAATTTGAAATACACTGTTTGAATAAATCAGTTACATTTTAAGTTCTAATATTATGCAATTCTAACTGAACAACGTAATGGCGATTAAAAATGGATGGAAAATATGACATATTCTCAGACCTCCCAAATATACACAACAAAAGAATGTTTATTGATGAAAAAAATTGTGTAAGGATAAATTGTGTCACGGTATAAATAAGGAAAGATGACTCAATCATGGAATTGATATAATAATCCCAATGCTGTATTTCACAGGCAAATAAAAACATGAAATCTGTTCAAAAGGTGTTTGATAACACACAGGCCAAGATCTCAAACCCATGATCTCATAATCAAAAGCTAAATAAGCTGACCACAACACCAATGAGGTAGTTAACTAACAGAAACAGTAAACTAGTTCTTAGTAACTAAAGAAGGAAAGAAAAAAAAACAAATATTGTTTTTCATATTCCTAAATTTTCATTTAATCTTATTAAATTAAAACAGTGTTGATTGTATTTACATACTATTCTGACTTCTCGAGTGGACTTTCACAAGAATTAGCAGCACCTGAAATCAAATATAACAGGTCACATTAATAGTACATCAGCTGTAGTCAGTCACTGACTGTCAGTCATATCTAACTTAAACAGAATGAGCTTTGTTCTCACACAATATCAATGGAAATAGTTACAATATTGCTAGAAGTCACCAACCAAGCTTTATCTACTAAGTAAAATTATGGGCTAGTTAAGGGGATTGTTTATATAGCTAAGGGGTTATGTAAAAAAACTAAGTAGCAACCCATTAACATGACACTCCTGGGAACAGGCCTCCTCACTCATAGGAGAGAGGGTTTCTAGAGCATAGACCCACAGCGCTGCTCCACTGCAGATTGGCAGGCATAGTACACAAGTGCTCTCTCTATTCCTTCATTCTTATAGCCTGATGTGACAGGAATCCAACACAACCAGTGTGAGATTAGGTGCAGAGCCGACGGCTTAACATGCTTTCCGAGGCAGAGGGGTGGATCAAACCGCCAACTTCACAACTTCTCCCACATATTGAGAAAACTCAATATTGATTTTTGAATTGGCCCGATCCTGGACTCGAACCCAGGACCTCCTGTCTGTAGTCAAACATGCTAACAACTAGGCCAATGAGGCTGAGGGGTTATGTACCTAGGGAGTAAGTGACGTTTTAGGTAATGTAAGTGAGATCAGGCATATGTCACTTTTATAATTATTATTATTGTATTTAAAATTTCTTCATCACTGTGAAAAATCTAACAAATGAGAAAAAATATAAAGCCCAAGTTCTTTACATCATTCGTTTTTAAAAGTATGAGTTTTGTAACACTGACAATAGATTTTTATGGAAATACCACAATATGATTTCAACAAATGTATTTAATAAAGACAAATACATAACACTTCCTACAACGTTATTTGTCTGTGACAAACCAACATTGTACAAATACCTTTATTTGACAAAACATTAAATACCCTATATGACATTTCTGCAAGACCTTACACTATGTAATCCTGTATCCATAGTCATCTATAATCAGTTAAATGTATTGTAAATCGTTTTCTGTCTGTAAATTAAGGTATAACATAAGCTTGGACAACATGATTAAAAATCGTAAACAATATATATTTTTTTACATGTACACCTTGTCTTGCATCTTATATAAGTGTTACCTTATGCCAGAAGCGCAAACTGTGCTTCAATTATGTTGTAATCTTGAAGTGAGCTAGTTAAAAACTATTTTCAGGCAGTATGCAATGCTATATGCCTGGACTAGATATACATTTCTATGAGTTTTTAAAAATACCTATTTTGAAAGAGAAAATTGTCATTTTTAATTCAATAAAGCAGAAAACAGAACCTATTCTCCATTAACTCACAGGTATAATACTTTGTAATTATTCCTAAAAGGAGATTGTAACCTAGCAAATCGTTTACTTGATTGTACATTTGCAGGTCATAAAACCAACCTCAGCCAAAGTCTCCCACCAGCCTAGATTTAGACATAAGAAAATACTATTTCATATTACTTATTATATATAATTATATGTATATATTTTAATAATAGGTACCTTACATCCTTATTATTTCGTCCAGGTCTTTAGCTCGTCAACATCTTTAACCATTGTGTAATCACGTCGTACAGATTGGATGGTATTGGCAGCTGGAGTGATAGCGGGAAAGAAACTCCAGTTTTCATCTATACTCATCTTCTTAGTAATTGCGACAAGTCCAAGAACAACTGATACTGGCACACCAACGGTTATTGACCTCTGCCAAGCCCCAAACACAGCACCAGCAGCGGCGCCTCCCAGGAAATAATTTAACTTGTCATTCTTTCCACGGGTATTTGCAGCATAGTTTGAGGTTAATGTAAATGCTGTGGCCATTCCCACGAAGGGTCCAAGGTAGTAGGCAAATCGGTATCCAGTGTTGAAAAAGCCTTTGGGTTTTGAAAACATAAGCACATCCAAAGTTCCCGCTGCTAACCCCGATAATGCCCCATATTTCCCTGTCACGACTGCCTTTTTAAATACATCGTGCCCCTCAGGCGTGTCATAATATTTGTATGACAGCATTTGCAATATTCCCTATAAATTCGATCTCTGAAAACTATTACACAACAATGCTAAAAGACGTTTATAATAAGAAATTCAATCTGTCAAATACGAATGATATTTGCCAATGTCAAAGTATAATTTTTAAATCGTCCTATTTACGATAAATATAAAAGTTTTACACCATACAGCCCTGTCTCAAGTTTAACATACATACATAGCATCACGCCTCATTCCCATAGGAGTAGGCAGAGACAACGTCCTTCCACTTGCCACGATCCTTGCATATCTCCTTCGCTTCTTTCATTCTCATTAAACCTTTCATAAAAGTTCGACAGTTTAGAGTACTCTTGACCTGGCCCTTATTTAAAACGTCCCTTCCAACCTTCGCATTCACTCTTGACTCATAAATCCTTTTCGTAAGTCTCCTTTCACTCATTCTCTGTACATGCCCAAACCATCTAAGAATACCTTTCTCGATTTAAGTCACTACGTCTTCTTTTATACCACAACATTTTCTTATCACAGTATTTCTTACTCTTGTCACTCCACTCATACTTCTCAACGCTCTCATCTCTACCGCATTTATTTTACTTATGTGATTCTTCCGCCATAGCCAACTTTCACTACCATACCTAAGTGTTGGCACCAACACTCCTGCATGCACTGCCAGTCTGGCCCTTTGAGACAATTCGAGTAATTCGAGCTTTATAATATCTCTAGCATGTGGCAATGACACTTTTTGACGTTTATGCAGTAATGTTGATGGTCGTTATTCTTTTTTCATCTGTGATAAGTGATTGTGTCAAAGATACCAAAAATGGCGGCGGACGGTGACGAAGTGATTAGTGATCAGGAAAAAGTGAGAATTGTTTCGGATTTTATACTGCATTCGCCGCCGGGAGAATTTAACGAGGTGTTCAATGATGTGAGAGTCCTGCTGAATAACGACACGCTGCTCAAGGAAGGTGCCAGTGGAGCGTTCGCACAGTATAACAAGGATCAGCTCACGCCCGTGCGTCTCGAGGGGTCGGAGCTGCACACATTAATCACCGATCATAATGACCTTGGGGGAGGGAGGTTCTTCGACCCGCGGTCTAAGCGGTCTTTCAAGTATGACCACTTGCGCAAAGAAGCGTCTGAATACGAACCGTTCGAACCTGACCGAGTGGCGGAACCCTGGCGAGCCGCTCTCGACGTGGAGCTGACGAACTACGTGGCCGAGCATTATAAACACGGCGCCAGTTTAGTAGTGGGCCGAGCGCTCGACTCTGCTACTGTCTCGCTCGTCGCGTGTATCGAAGACCATCAATTCCAACCCAAGAACTACTGGAACGGCAGATGGCGTTCCGTGTGGTCTCTTACAGTAGGCGGAGGGGCGACAGAGCTCCGCGGCATGCTACGTGTTCAAGTGCATTATTACGAAGACGGTAACGTACAGTTGGTCAGTTCGAAGGAGGTTCGCGCCCCCTTAGTCGCTAGCGGTGAGACCGCTACAGCTAAGGAGTTCGTGAGACTCGTCTGTGACGCGGAGAACGCCTATCAGACCGCCATATCTGACAATTACAAGACTATGAGCGATACTACCTTTAAGGCGCTGCGGCGACAACTGCCCGTAACCCGGAGCAAGATAGACTGGGCTCGCCTCGTCTCCTACACTATCGGTAAGGAGCTGAAGAGCCAATGATGTCCCGCCGCTGCGCTCTGAGCTGCAGCGGTCGCTCCATGCCTCTGTACATATTCTCATAAGAGTAAATCTTGTTCAAATGTTTACTCGCTCCGAGGGCTTACGCTCCTGGCGCGTATTTATCTATGAGTATATAGAGAAATCGCTATTGTAACTGTTAAATTTTATTGCATTTTGTTACTCGTGAAAGGATATTGATCGCTTCATTGTCGCTCGCTTTAAAGTGGCATTAATATAGGTTCTTTGATTCGGAGAGTACTGAACTTGTCCATTTCAGTTTTATTTGTGAGATTATAGATTGTGTCATCAACAATGCCGGACTGTCTTAGGGTAGACTGTAGGTACATAGTGAACCAAGTATTCCAATTTATAATTTGATTTTTCTAAACAATTTGAAGAGTGTATGTTGTGTGAGCAATATAATTGTATTTTTTATTTGTTCGCTGTGGGTACGTCAATTACAGAGAACTATAAATTTTTATAACTACAGCTTCAACTGTAAACTTTATATGCTTGATTATTATTCCATCCATCAGATTATCGCATCGAGAGACAGTATTATTTGTATATTAGTTCATTTAATATTGCTTGCATAATGTTACTGTGTGTAATTTGTCAGTAAAGCGAAGTGGGACATTCAAATGGTGCATTTAAATGTAGTTAATTAAAAGTAAATTGTCCGCATAGCTTTAACGCAAATTTTATGGGCAACGTGCACAATTTGTTTGGTTCGGAGGTTTGCTCAACATGTTACAGATAATGTGGAAGTGATAAAGATATATTGTCCATAATATTATGGCGTCGCGAGTGCAAATGAGAGCATAACCTTTTTTATATGTAACATTGAAATGCCAATAAGGTTTATTTTGTAATTATTATAATTTAAAGAACGTACATTAATTTAAAAAAAAATCCATGAATTCTGTAACGTATGATTGAATTCATTTGAATAAAAATATATATTAAAATGTTGCTAATAATTTTTTTATTTTTCACTGAGAAATATTTTTTTTAGACAAAAATTGGCAAAGGAATATAGTAGGAAGCCTGTAGGAAGAATATATTTTCATCTTTGGACAAAGATTTATGATGTCAATGTAGTATTTGGTAATATTTGACATTTTTTATAGGAACAGGATATAAACATATGGTTGATTAATGTTAAATGTTGCCATGAAGTCTAACCACGTTTATATTAAGACTTTTTCCCATTTAGATAGCCTTATTAGAAGACCTAGAGTCACAGCAAGGTAAATTTAGGAAATTGTATTTGTCAAGGTCTAGACTGTTCTTTGGCCATGGCTAAATCTCAACATATCAGACAAGTCAAAAGCTGGTATTGTTTAAAGATGCTACATCTTTGTTTGAGCCAATTTTGAAAAGTTTTTCTATATACCAGTTTTAATTAGTTCTCCTGGTGGTGTGAATACTGGCTTGAATAGTTCTTGGGTTAGAATCCTGGCATATTTAGGAAATTGTATTTTCTAATTTAGATAGTTAAAAAATCGATCGAAGTTTATATTTACAAACTAAGAGTTAAATTAAAACTTGGTAAGTTTAGCTGAATTCTGTCTTAGTCTTTATGATTACAGTCAAACCTGTATAAAAAGGTAAGAGCCTGGGTTTTCCTATTCATGTAACAAATATTGCTCATACTGATACTATTTGATGATATGACACATCTTTTGAGCCAGTTTTATAAGGATTTTTTGAAATACTAGTTTTAATTAGTTCATGCCTAAAGAGGATTTCATAAATCCCCTAAATATATGGTCTTGTTAACTCAAAGGTGTTAATACTACCTTTGCGAGACCAAAGCAACATTAAGAATAAAAATATTAATATGACTATTAGAGTAGTGAGCATTTAAAATTAATAATAATTTTTAAAATTATTGAATCAAAACTAAAATTATAAAATCAAAATCTAAGACAACCAAAATTTTTGATACATATGTGTTATTAAATTAGTTATATTTTTAATTGGGTAGAGTGCTGGAGGGCAAATTTAGATGATTATATTTTCTCATTTGTATGGGGGGCTTCGGCCATGGCTAGTTACCACCCAACCAACATAAAAATGTGCATTCTTCACATGAGGCTGTGTGGAAACTATATGAGGCGAATTACCTCTTACCAAGTTGGCATATTTCCATCTTAGACCATACTATCACTACAGTCAAGCCCTAACCTGTCAAAAAAGCCTTTTCTGATTGCCTGGTTCTTTTGAGCCGGTTTTGTAAAGATTTTTGCTAAATGAAGTTTCAATAAGTTCTCATCTACAGAAAATTACAAAAATGTCATAAGTTCAAAACCTTGCTAGTGCAATGGTGGCAATACTAGCTTTGTCTTTGGTTAGAATCCTGGTAGGTAAGTAAGGAAATTGTATTTTCTAATTCTATTTAGTAATAGTTCCAAAACCAGCAAACTAGAATAATGTATTCTCGTACAATACTATATAGAAACCCTTAGAGGTAAATTGCCTCTTACTAAATTAATTTCAATCTTAGACTATAAACTTTTCTTTTACCATCAGGTGAAATAACAGTCGAGCATTAACCTGTCAAAAAAAGCCTTTTCGGATCAGTGCCAAGTTGTAGCCAGTTTTATAAGTTTTTTTTTCTCTAAATGCAGTTTTAATTAGTTCCCTTTTATATAAATCTGTATTTCTAATTGTTTATATTCAAGAAATTCATAAAATTGCATTGCTTAGTTAATTATTAAATAAAAGTGGAGTTTTTTTAACCAATAATCGTAAAGTAATGAAATGATAAATTCAGATAAAACATTTCAGTAAAGGATTTATATGTATTTTTTACAATCTGTTAAAACAATAATCTTACATAGTTATCAATTCTGATAACAAAATACATGGAAATACATTAGTCTTGGTTATGTTATTCAAATTATTTATTTAAATTATACTTTCGGCCCTATTTGAATGTCGCATTACATCCAGCCGGAGAGTGAAAAGGACCAGGCCAAGGATTGCATCAGCTGTTTCTGTACATCATGGTCTCATAATTTATAAATTTAGGTTTGTATCATCCTTACAGCTTACATAATATTGTAAAAGCGAACCGATTTCAATGAAAATTGATATACAGATAGATTAGAGCCTGAGAAAAAGACAGGCTAGTGTTTAATGCGAAAAATGGATTGTAAGGGATGGAAGTACCATCACTTTTAAGGAGCAAGTGAGTATGAAAAAAAAATACAAAGTAGAAGTGAGCTTCTAGGCAAACTAACTTTTCAGTCTTATTTATATTTATACAAATCTAAAACTTCCGATACTTAGAGGGAGGCTAAAAGCTAGATATGTTAGATATTTAATTGTCATTAATATATTAAAATTAATACAAATGATTTATTGAAATCTCAAATGACGAATTGTAAATAAATGCCTTGTGCTTTATGAAATATTTATATTTTATGGAAAATAGTATATTGTTATGTTATTTAGAGTTATGGCTTTTTCCTGTGCCAGACTGGCACAATTTACTTCGCCAGTGTCACGTAGACGTAGAAGACGCACGTATAAGAATTTTTTGATAAACGTAACTTCTATTTGTATATTTTTTAATTTACGTGAAAAAAATAGGGGTACTTGCAATACTTTAAACTACCCAAAAGCAACAAACATAACATAACATGTTATTTGTAAATATTAAAACTACCTAACCTTCAAAGGCATTAGCATAAAAACGCTGCACATATTCGTGACGCTAATCACGCGTTTCATCAGAAAAAAATTATCTTCATGCGACTTAAGAAGTTTCACTTCAAAAACAATAATTTCGCTTTCCCTTAGGAAGTATTTTATCTGTGTAACATTTGACGTTCGTCCCTTCGTTCAGTAATCCAATTAAGTTTAAAAGAATACTTTTGTTTTTGACATTGACAACCAATAATTTCTGATCACAACAAAAGAAGAAGAAGAACTATATTTACCAGAATTTGTCGGGAATGTGGGCGTATAGGTCGCGTTATTTTTATTACGAATTCTTTTTGTTTCGGCTAATTTTTGACATTTCTTGCTAAAGTTCAATCATTCTGCATCATTTTTTATTTATTGATTCTGATGTGGAACGGTGTTCGCCAGGTCACCTAGTCTATTAATAATATACCGATAAGTATGTTTTTGTGTTTGTTTCCCTCAGTATTTAACAATCATAGAATAAGTAGATATTTTCCCCATTAAATATTGTCTCAAACTTTACATGGCATTATGTTATACAACAAAATCTATCTGTCACTATATCCGCGATTTACTCATAAACTTCTGCACCGATTTTTATGCGGTTTACACCAATAGATAGAGGGATTTATGAGGAAGGATTTTGTATATAATAAGTTAAAGTTTTAATGTAACTTGTTTAAAATATAATGATAATTGTAACTGTAGCAAAGACAAAGCACCTGGAGCACTTTATCGTAAACGCTGCGTTATATATTAAAGATATAACAAAACAATGTATGAGTGGGATGTTCTTCATTTATAGATCTACAAAAAAGTCTATAACTGCATACATCTATCTTTTAAGGATAACTCACTATATCCATTTTACTTTTAAAAAGTGGTATGGGGTAGTACTCGGTGGTTTTCAAGGTTAAACGCCAACAGACTGACAGAGATACTTTGGATATTGTTTTATAATATATGCTGTAATATAATCCCAAATAAAGTTTGATAGACAATCGTAATAATATCCCAAAAGGTGCCCCAAGAGACAAGAGCTACTTTTGTATAGACGAAGTCAGTATATATAACTTAGTTTATCTTTAATGAAAGTCACACTTCAAGGAAAGTGTTTTAATTGAATGATTCAGAGCCCTTTTTTGCTGAGAAGTAGTTTCACGTTAAACGAGGACACCATTAAAAACTGCTTAGCCTAAATTAAACAGGAATAGAGTATGTCGACCTTGATAAAGCAAGTGACGTGTCTGTAATAGGGTTGGCAATATCTTTTAAAATACTCAACAGATTTTAAAACAGTTTTCAGCAATAGATTTAGTGATTCAAGAGGAAAGTTTATATGTATAATACATACATACTATAAGATAGAAAAGTCGAGAAATTCTTTATGAAAAGTTATGTTGTAACATACATATTTTTGTGCCTTTAAAGTGCAAAAACTAGCTAAACCTTAAGTGATACATCAAATTAAATTACTACAGAATTGTACATCTTAAAAAGATCTATAAAAAGGTCTCCAACAGTATATATTTATCTCTAAAGGATAACCCACAGTGACCGTTTTTATCAATTTACCAAGCTTTTTTATACAATACAGTATTATAACTTATCCAATTAAATACATTACATACGTAGTATATTCAATGTGATAATATAAATGATCAAAACTGCCATTGACAGAGTTTCGTTAAAATGGATTTCTTAGGAGATATCAGCGCTTTACAACGCGGAGGCACAGTGGGTATATTCCAGTATATATGTTATTATACCAAAAATACATTTTAAACTTATAATTTCTCAAACGACTGGACTGATTTTGATGGGACTCTCAGTGGTAGATAGCTAATGATATAAGTAGTTTAGGGTACTGTTTTAGAAAGAAGGCATCCGCAATTACGCGGGGATTATTTCAACCGCTATAACCTTAAAAAAGTTTATATAATAAAAACTACTAAAGAAGTTACTTTAGAAAAATTTATATTGTCAAAACTACTAAGGAGGTTACATTAGGAAAATTTATATTGTCAAAACTACTAAGGAGGTTACATTAGAAAAGTTTATATTGCCAAAACTACTAAGGTGGTTACATTAGAAAAATTTATATTGTCAAAACTACTAAGAAGGTTACATTAGAAGAGTTTATATTGTCAGAACTACTAAGATGGTTACATTAGAAAAGTTTATATTGTCAGAACTACTAAGTAGGTTACATTAGAAAAGTTTATATTGTCAAAACTACTAAGTAGGTTACATTAGAAAAGTTTATATTGCCAAAACTACTAAGGTGGTTACATTAGAAAACTTTATATTGTCAAAACTACTAAGGAGGTTACATTAGAAAAGTTTATATTGTCAAAACTACTAAGAAGGTTACATTAGAAAAGTTTATATTGTCAGAACTACTAAGGAGGTTACATTAGAAAAGTTTATATTGTCAAAACTACTAAGTAGGTTACATTAGAAAAGTTTATATTGTCAAAACTACTAAGAAGGTTACATTAGAAAAGTTTATATTGTCAAAACTCCTAAGGAGGTTACATTAGAAAAGTTTATATTGTCAAAACTACTAAGAAGGTTACATTAGAAAAGTTTATATTGTCAGAACTCCTAAGGAGGTTACATTAGAAAAGTTTATATTGTCAAAACTACTAAGTAGGTTACATTAGAAAAGTTTATATTGTCAAAACTACTAAGAAGGTTACATTAGAAAAGTTTATATTGTCAGAACTCCTAAGGAGGTTACATTAGAAAAGTTTATATTGTCAAAACTACTAAGTAGGTTACATTAGAAAAGTTTATATTGTCAAAACTACTAAGAAGGTTACATTAGAAAAGTTTATATTGTCAAAACTACTAAGAAGGTTACATTAGAAAAGTTTATATTGTCAAAACTACTAAGAAGGTTACATTAGAAAAGTTTATATTGTCAGAACTCCTAAGGAGGTTACATTAGAAAAGTTTATATTGTCAAAACTACTAAGTAGGTTACATTAGAAAAGTTTATATTGTCAGAACTCCTAAGGAGGTTACATTAGAAAAGTTTATATTGTCAAAACTACTAAGTAGGTTACATTAGAAAAGTTTATATTGTCAGAACTCCTAAGGAGGTTACATTAGAAAAGTTTATATTGTCAAAACTACTAAGTAGGTTACATTAGAAAAGTTTATATTGTCAGAACTCCTAAGGAGGTTACATTAGAAAAGTTTATATTGTCAAAACTACTAAGTAGGTTACATTAGAAAAGTTTATATTATCAGAACTCCTAAGGAGGTTACATTATTGCAACAGCTATTTTTAAGTTATCCTTACTAATAATATAAATGCAAAAGTAACTGTTTGTCGCGCTTTCACGACAAAACTACTGAATTGATTTAAATGAAATTTTCTACACAGTTAGTCTAGAGCCCGAGAAAGGAAATAGGGTAAATTTTAACTAAGACACTCACTAGGAACATCCCACATTCCCACAGGATCCTGATATATGACTGAAAAACGACTACACACTGTGAGATCTCCAAAAATGTCTACCAGATTGACTCGAAATTCGGTATGTTTTCTTCACGCGACATAGTCTCTTACTGTAAAACCTGTTTCGCCATATTCCCACGGGATTTGGATATAAGCGGAATTTCTTAAAGATAACCTTTAATACTCACACTTTGATTTGACATTCGTCACACATACGAAATATAATACTTCCACCTGGGTGTGTAGGACTCGCTGGCTGTACCAGAACACCCACTAAAAACCCAGCGGAACCCTCTTCATCCTGGTCTTGGAGTCCAAATGTCCTCTGACGCATTCAGCTCTGGCGCATCGGATGAATCCGGCTTAAGGGTTTAGTTAGGGAGCTAGAGAAAGGGAGTAGCGTCTGCTATAAGCTCCCTTTGCCTGTTTAGCGCCTCCTTCTGCAGGATGACAGCCTCGCAGAAGGCCACTGCTCTCCAACCTGACTCATCACAAGGCATAGCGCCCACGATGTTAAAATGTGAACTGGGGTCTTTTAAGAATGCGCGGACTACTGCAATCATGACCTCACTTGCAGCTGGAGACCTGAGGGCATCTTGTCTCATTCCCAATAGGGGCAGGCAGAGGCCACGGCCTTTCCAACTTACCACGATTCTTGCATATCTCTTCTTGCCCATATCTTGCCCATATTTAAAATGTCCTGGATTTGGTCCAGGAACGTTCACCCTTGGTGGTCTTCCCCTTCCAACTTTCCCATTCACTCTTGACAATTCCTTTTTGTCAGTCTCCTTTCATTCATTGTCTCTACGTGCCCAAACCATCTAAGCATACCTTTCTCAATTTTATTCTCTACATCTTTTATACACAAATAATAATAATTATAAAAACTAATATAGATAGTTGGCAACCCTATTATAAGTTGCAGTGGATACGAGTGACGCCCTATGACTCATCCTGACTGGGCATCGGCCAAACTGACATTGTTCGCAAATTAATTACATGGAAGCCTAATTTACATTCAATACATTTCTATATGCCTTTCAAAACATATATGTATAACCTTCGTGAAATTATTAAGTTTTTAGATGAGGTTCTCAGTGAGCGTTCACGTCGCAAAAGTAATATGTAGGATTTCAAGTCAGTAGAACGACTAAATGGAGTTCTCGTAATGACTCAGTGAGTGTCATATCTGTATATGCAATGAGCGACATATGTAATTATTTTTAGTATTATATCAGCTTTATTAAAGTAAGAATTATTTACGGACAATTGACTAGGGGAGTAAGCTGGTGAATGCGTGACGAGAGCGTTACGAAAAGTGTGATCGGACGAGGCGAACACGATAAATTTAAATATTGAAGTAAAACCTGTTTACGCACGCCTGGTTTAGGGAGTAACTTGATAAATGCGTGACGAGAGCGTCACGAAAAGTGTGATAGAACGAGGCGAATAAAATCATTTTCAATATTGAAGTAGAACTTCTTTACGTTTGATTTGAGGAGTAAACTGGTGAAAGCGTGACGAGAGCGTTACGAAAAGTATGATCGAGCAAGGCGTACGAAATATACGAAACATCGAAGTAAAACTTCTTTACACACACTTGATTTAAGGATTAAGCTGGTGAAGGCGTGACGAGAGCGTCACGAAAAGCGTGATCGAGCTGCGAACACAATAAATTTTAATGTTGAAGTAAAACTCATTTAAGCACGCTTGATTTAGGGAGTAAGTTGATAAATGCGCAACTAAAGCGTTACGAAAAGTGTGATCGGGCGAGGCGAACATAATAAATTTAAATATAGAAGTAAGACTTCTTTACGCTTGACTTGGAGAGTAAGCTCGTGAATGTGTGACAAGACCGTTACAAAAAGTGTGATCGGACTAAGCAAACATATACATATGTTTTGCTCCTTTTATATAAAATAAACGCGTTCTTGCCTTCGGATTCCATTATCATTATTCACCATCAACAGAAAAGCCATTGCGCTGTCAGCAATGAAAAATCTTTTTAAATTGTCACTGTAACATGAATAATTACGGGGAAAACAGGTCAGCGTGGGAAAAGCGCGGAAATTAAAATGTATATTGTATGATGTGCCTTACTGGAATCATTTTAAAGCCCCGCTGGCTTTAAATTGCTGAGTATTTTCCTAATAAAGCCCATAGGATCAAACAGACCGACAGAGACAAAACTTATTATCGCATTTGACACATCCGGTATAATTACAATACAAAACAATAGGACAAAGTATCATGACATCCGATTACTAATCACATATTTAGTATCATGACTTAACAAACTATTTTAAAATTAAACTTATATTAAATTTATAATATTAATAATAAAGCCTTATATTTTCTCATGGATTTTAAAGGAAAATAAACATACATA
The DNA here is from genome assembly GCA_015832385.1 of Elymnias hypermnestra. Lineage (NCBI taxonomy): Eukaryota > Metazoa > Arthropoda > Insecta > Lepidoptera > Nymphalidae > Elymnias > Elymnias hypermnestra. The sequence continues at coordinate 250,403 of JACTOM010000027.1, read as the reverse complement.
GAACTTAGCCTAAGTGATAACGCGTCTGTGTTCTTAATCTACACTTATATATCTATACTATTGCTGGCTATATGTTTATAACACTTATTTTTAAAGTTAGAGATGACGAGCTGTCAATTTAACATTTCCAGCTCAAAAAATATACACGAGACCCGAACGGGGGTACCAAAAGACCCCATTCATTNGGCCCGACCCGGGACTCGAACCCAGGACCTCATGTCTGTAGTCGAACATGCTAACCACTAGACCAATGAGGCAGTCATATTTAGTATCATGACATATTTAGTATCATGACTTAACTATTAAATAATTTAATTTATACACATTTTAAAATTAAACTTATATTAAATTTATAATATTAATAATAAAGCCTTTTTTTTTTAGAACTTAGCCTAAGTGATAACGCGTCTGTGTTCTTAATCTATACTTATGTATCTATACTTTTGCTGGCTATTTGATTATAACACCTATTTTTAAAGTTAGAGATGACGAGCTTTCAATTTAACATTTCCAGCTCAAAAAATATACACGAGACCCGAACGGGGGTACCAAAAGACCCCATTCATTTTGAATAGAAATCTGAAACGGCTACAACGAAAACAGTGTCATATATCTGTCTCACGTTCTTACGGCGATACTGCGTTTGTTGGAGTGAGATAGACCTATTTATAAGAATCTGACGTCATATTTGTTTTAATATTATCAAATACGTTATCGTTGTTTCAACTCCACACACGTACAGACATCCGGAAGGACGTGATAAAGAAAACACGAGTTTTTTTTTATATATTTATGTTCACAGCCTCATTTAACGCTGCAATATATTAATCTAAAGTACTTAATATTACAATATTCTTATGATTAAAGTCAGGTCTAAGCATCCCATAGATCTTTATATATTCTTTTAAATAGTACACCTTTGTTGAATAATATAAATGTATTTTGAAAGATTAGTACAACAAGTTTGATATCCTTTTGGGTAAATTTATTTAATATAACAGGATAATCTTATTTTGAAAAATGAATATAACGAAATTTATATCCTTTTTTGTGCATTTATTAAATACAAAAGGATAATCTTATTTTAAAAAATGAACATTGACAAACTTGTATCCTAGGAGGGTTAATTTTTTAAATATAACAGAATAATTTATTTATTTCAATAAAACCAAGTATGATTTGTATTCTTGGGGTCCAATTTATTAAATAGTGTAGGATAATTTTATGTGGAAGAAATATATTGGCAAAATTTGTATCCTTGGTGACGCATTTACTAAATATAACAGCATAGTCCTATATAAAGAATTTTACCTTTGTAGGGCTAATTGATTAAATATAGAGACTAAAAGCATTTTCTAAAATGGACATAGCAAAATCCTTAGGGGCGAGTTTATTAATTATTACAGGATAATCTTATTTTAAAAAATGAACATAGCGAAATTCGTATCCTTTGTTGTGCATTTATTAAATACAACAGGATAATCTTATTTTAAAAAAAATAACATTACGAAATTTGTATCCTTGATTGAGCATTTATTGGTTAGTCATATATTAATAGTTTTAGCATTGTATTAAATATTAGAAAATAAATGCGTTTTGTAAAATGGACATAGCAAATTGATTATTAAAGGATAATCCTATTTGCCCTTTGAGAACAGCTGTTAATAGGGTAAACGTATTTTGGAAAATTATTGTAGCTTGATTTCGTCTTTTTGAAAAGGATAAGCGTATTTAAAACATATGAAGGTATTCTGAGATGTTTCTGGGTGGAAACTGGCCGCGACCGAAGCAGCTATCAGCAAATAAAAAGGCGTATACGCAAATAACTTAATTAACAGTCATCAGTCTTATATATTAAAATATATTTATATAATAAACATTATTCTATTTAAGAGCCATTAAAGTCAAAGTGGCCCAAGTGCAAATATTGCTTTTTTAATACAGACAAGTTTTATAAACAATAGGAACCTATATAGTTATACATATATCCGCGGCTGGATGTAATGCTATATGCGATAGGTGATTGGAAAAACATAGTAACACACGAAAAATACATTATTTCTTTATGAAGGCACGATGAAAGTGAAACAGCCATGTGCACCACTATATTGGCCTTGGTTGCTCTGTTAATTTAGTTTTACCCCCTTCCGCGACTTGCTGTAATGCAACATGCGATAGATGATCGGGAAAATAAAGTAATGCGCGATAAAAACATTACATGGATTTATGAAAGCGCGATGCTAGTCAAATAGCTGGTAAGAGACATGAGTCATCGCTATATTGGCCTTGGCTGCTTTGCTGAGCGCATTTAGTTTTATTATGCGACCGGTTGTAATACGACATGCGATAGATGGTCGAAAAAAATAAAACAGTAATAAACGAACGCCATGTTGGCCTTGGCTGTTGTGCTGAACGCATTTAGCTTTACTCCGAGGCCGTCTGTAATACGACATGCGATAGATGGTCGAAAAAATAAAACAGTAACACACGAACGCCATAGTGGCCTTGGCTGCTGTGCTGAACGCATTTAGCTTTACTCCGAGGCCGGTTGTAATACGACATGCGATAGATGGTTGAAAAAATAAAAAAGTAATAGGCGAACGCCATATTGGCCTTGGCTGCTGTGCTGAACGTATTTAGCTTTTCTCCGAGGGCGGCTGTAGTACGACATGCGACATGCGAAAAAATAACAATGACCTCTTCTAACAATATAGTACTTGAACCACTTTGTTTGAGATGGATTTGAAAATGCAATAGAGAAGGTAACAAGTTGCTCTTAAGTACATAAATTATAAGCAATATCTATATTATTTATTCGATAGTTGGCAAGAGTGATTTATAGTTATCGTAATAATTTGGTTTAAAATATATAGGTTGGTAATAGTGTAAGTTGTAGGGTAATGTGTGAGGGTAACGGTTGTACGGTGACATGGCGAAAGCCCTCCAGGTTGGTTGAGGGTTGACAGGGATGACTGTAAAAAAACATCAGACTAATCAAAACCAAAGAACAGATCAAAAGCCTTACATTTATGAAAAAAAAATCATGTGACATATGTACAAAACCATAAATTTTAAGAACAATTAGTAACAGATATCAGAAACCATAGATAAATAAAAAAATCAAAAGACATATGGAAAAAAACCCTACTTTCAAGTGAAAAAATTAAAGGACAGATGTGAAATAAGTTAACCGTAAACCATTAATTCAAGAAAAATTAAAAGACATGCGGCAAACCTAACATTTAAGAAAAAATATTTTATCAGATGTCAGAAACTATAAATTTAAGGAGAAATTAAAAGATTGACGCGAAAAACCATAACTTCAAGTAAAAAAAGTTAAATGGCAGATGTGAAATAACTTAAATGTAAGAAAAAAATTAAGTGACAAGATGCATAAAACCATTAATTCAAGAAAAAATAAAAGATGGATGCGGCAAACCTAACATTTAAGAAAAAATATATTATCAGATGTCAGAAATTATAAATTTAAGGGGAAATTAAAAGATTGATGCGAAAAACCATAACTTCAAGTAAAAATTTAAATGGCAGACGTGAAATAACTTAAATGTAAGAAAAAATTAAGTGACAGATGCATAAAAACATTAATTCAAGAAAAATTAAAAGACATGCGGCAAAACCAACATTTAAGAAAAAATATATTAGCAGATGTCAGAAACTATAAACTTAAGAAATTAAATGATTGATGCGAAAAACCACATATTCAAGTAAAAAAAGTTAAAGGACAGATTTGAAATAACTTAAATGTAAGACAAAATAAAGTAACAGATGTCAGGCAACATAAATTCAATAAAAATCAATAGACAGACGCGAACCATCTAAAAATTATTTAAAAAAGTTTTTAAAACCTATTTTTAAGAGTTACCACTTACGGTTTATTAAATTCCCATGTAGAATAAGATGGTAAGTATTACCACTTATCAACAAAGTCTAATATGAAGGGTGATAAAAATAAAAGTCTTACCTACATCCGGCGGTATCACATAATTTTTTGGCGGTAAAACAATAGCAGGTATTGGTCCTTCGTCACCAGATGGTACATCTAAATCTTTCTCAGAGTCTATCACGTGGAAGTCAGACAAAGACGGGTTCTCGACTACTAACTTTTCTCCAGTACTATACAATTTCAACTCGCCTTTAACATCATTTTTCATATGTACAATTGGATCTACGATAACTTCATTAACGGCATCTTTAAATTTATCTTTTACATCATCTGTAGCATTTATATCTTTTTCAAAAACTTTATTTAAATAATATGTATCCATTTGGTCTTTTGGATCACCTTTATTATTTATTTCTTTCTCAATTTCTTTTGAAGAGTTTTTGTATTCAAATTTATCATCTTTATTATTAATAACACTTGTATTTGTATTTATTTGATTACTGGAAACTAAAACAGGGTCGTTGTTAATAGTTTCTGAATTTATTTCAATTTCATTGTCATATTTTTTAGTGATATTGAGTTTTATATCATTTTGTAGATTTGAATCATTATTTTGTTCTTTAGGTTCTTCGTTTTTGTTTCTCTTTGTTAAGTTTTCATATAAAGGGTCCTCTAAAGGAATGCCTTCTGGTATGTCGTCTATAGAAAACTCATGCGATATAATTATTTCATCGTTATCGGATAGAGATCTGGCTTTATTATAGAGATTGTCTGATGCATGATAACCGTTAGTATCATGATTTATACGGGATGGACAATCCTCTGGTATAGTATACATCTGTAAATTATGGAAACAAAACAAAATGTACATCCTGATTTAATCCGTTCGGATCAAGTATAGACATCAAACATGAGATGACTTTTAGTCACATGCTAGAATAATTTTCTAACTTTATGAATGAAGACAGTAATGATCACGTCATTTTTTAGCCAGAAGCTGTGATTTTTATATAGCAATAATGAGCAACGAAATATAAGATGAAACGAGCACAGTTTTGCAGTAAACACTTGATATTAACGATCTTTTATTTGAGTTGAACTTAGTTCAAGCTTATTTATCCGTAAAAATGGTTAACCATGGATATAAATACTGTCAATCAAATCGAATTTTAACTCATTGGTTTACAATATGGGTCCAAGAGAGTTGCTAAGAAACAAATTCAAGGCAGTTAACATAATGACAGTTCACTGCGTATATATATTAGAAAACTTGTTGTACGTACACAAAAACATTGACTCTTTTAATAAAAAGAGTGAATGTATATCATATAACTTACGAAACAAAAACAAACTTGTTGTAAATTCTAGTAGGCTGCATAAAATTAACAACTCATTTAAGGGTAACTGTATACGTTTCTATAATAAACTCCCACAAGACGTTTTAGAAATGTCAATTAATAAATTCAAAGTCTTTGTTAAAAGAAAGTTGATAGAAAAATCGTATTATAAGTTGCAAGAGTACTTAGACGATAGAAACGCGTGGGAGTGAACGAACTGCTCTAATTTGAATTGAAATATATTAAACTAACATGATATTGTAATGATGATGATAACAAAAAAAACAGAATACCCGACTGAGTTTGTTGTGGGCTCTTCTCGGATCGGGGCGCGAAGGAACCCTCGTAACTTTAGATTTTAAGTCGTTCTGGAGTATCATCATCAGACGTACATTAGAATTAGAGTGTGGAAAAGAAAAGAAAAAACAAAAATTTGACGATTCAAAAGTGCTGTAATATGCCTACTTGAATAAAGATATTTTGATTTGATTTGATTTGAAAGTGTATTTTAAAATAACAAATAGCAATAACAACAACTGATTAAAAACCTAATCTCATTGGTTTAAAGTATATTTAGAAATAACAAATAGCAATAACAGTAACTGATTGAATCTTAATTTAATGGTTCAAAGTATATTTTAAAAGAACATAGCAATAACGGTAACTGATTGAATCTTAATTTAATAGTTCCAAGTATATTTTAAAAGAACAAAAAGCGATAACAGTACCTGATTGAACCTTAATTCATAGGCTTCAAGAATATTTTAAAATAACAAATAGCAATAACAGTACCTGATCGCATCTTAATTAATTGGTTTAAAGTATATTTTAAAAGAACAAATAACAATAACAGTAACTAATGTTTTATAACAGTAACATATAACTTCTTTTTCAAATGAACTTTATAGCAATGCATTAAGTTTCGATTTAGTATGTATTAAATTATAGACCTTGTCGTTTTTATACTTACTTGTGTATCCTTGATGTGTGGTCGGTAGTAGTCCAACACTTTAGCGTAAGCGGGTTTTGTTCTTGCTCGTGGTCCTACTGAGTTTACTTTGTAACACTGGTGTCCTGCACGCGATATGGTGTCACTACCATCCCTTGTGCCCAAGTATAAAGTAGCTTTACCGCTATTTGGTGATAACTCTATACGACGGAGTACTGCAAGTAAAGAGTCTATATATAGTAATTGGGTGAAACTAATGCATTACTGAGCTGCACTTCTTTAGGTTCTAGGGTATCCAAGCCCTAAAGTATATAATATGGCTTGTAATTTTCTTCATTCCAGGGAAATTTGTATGAATATTTGTTTAATAAGCTGGATTTAGTGAAACATTACGTTATATAAGCTCAATGAACAATTGAATTTATTATGACTTAAAAAATGGACAGAAAAATTGAACTATAAAATAAAACGTATATCAGTTGAAACGACTTAACTTAATTAAATCGATTTTATGTTGAAATTAGACTTTTTAAAAGTAGTTTATAATACGTGCACCACGGGCCGAAAATATAACATTACCGACTGCGTAACAATCGTGATAAATAGGCGAATAGCAATGCCATACTTTCGTGTCGTGGTGCATATACAATTTTTCATCTGACCGGAATCGAAAGTTTGACAAAAATGTATACAATAAATGTAAAAATAATTTGAAATAAAGTTAGATATTGAATCAAACAGCTCGCAATGCTTCGACTAAGAAAATATGCAACGAGTTGTTTACTCAGTTATTTATGACAACCGTTAAACTCTATATTATAGCCTAAAAATAAGTTTAGATATGCCATCAGAATTGTAATAAATAAAGAAAATAACTTCAAAAGAATTAAGTGAAGAAGTGTATCACACATTTTTATGACGCAGCAATACAAATTGTCAAATATTTTGACATGTTAAATAAACGTCCATGCGTCGAAAATTTCAAGCATGCGCACTAAATCACGCGTTTATTGTTTCGGGAGGCGATGTGGCATACTCGTTATCAAAAATCAAAAGTACGAACTTTCTATACAGGTATGATGAAAGACAGTTTATTGTACAGGTCTTCTTTTTAATTTCACTTTAGTAAATTTTATATAGACTAACCCAATAAATGGCTTATCCAATAACAAAAGAATTAGATGAATCATTTGACCTTGAGGATCAACCGCGTGGGTTCAACCAAACTGTTCAGCTTTATAATTTTAGTATAGATGTTTAAAATATGCATTATCCCGTAAAATATATGAATCCTGGTCATATTGGCCGGATTAGTCGGTTGTGATTAATGTTTGCCACAAACATAAACACGGTCGCTGTGCAGTCGCGAGACGCTGTGTATTTTAGGATATAGGCTAACTAATTATAACAGGATTGCACCATCTCGGTGGTATGCGGCATATGGTAGATAGAGGACTGTATTACGAGTAAATATCAACCTATTTCCAAATTTCGCCCAATATTTCTCAGAGCCTGAAGATCAAAGTCTTCGAATATTGCGTGTTGCCAGTGATGACCTACGTTTTTGAAACGTGGTCGCTGACTGTAGGCTTTATGGAGATGGTTCGAATCAGAATGGAAGAGATCCGTAGCAGAACCAAAGTCACCAACATAGTTCTACGAATCGCGACGCTAAAGTGGCAATGGGCAGGGCATATAGTTCGAAGGATTGATGGACGCTAGGGCCTAAAGGAAATCACGACTCACAAGATGGACTGATGACATCAAGCGGTTGACTGATACTCGCCCTTATGAGCATTGTCAACTCAGACCTTTGTCCAGTAGATGTCCATTGGTTGAAGGGACAACGAGCTTTAGGAGATTGTCGGAATTATTTGGACTCCTGGTGAACACTGTACATTCTACTTTTCCAAAAATCGCACTAGATTAGAGACATTAGGGCAATTTTAGCGAATATTTGATCCTCTCTATTCTAGTGAGAAGTTTGGACTATTACGTAAAACACCGGCAAGATTTGCCTTATAGTTGGGAAGCTTCTAGACTACTTCTAGTAAAGGCTTACTCCTTTATAGGAGAGAAGGTTTTTAGAGCAAAGACTCCTCTGCCGTTTAGTAGGCAACACATATCCCAGAATGAGTCCCGGGATGTGCAGGTGTCCCGGGATGTCTCCTCACGATGTTTTTTTATACCGAAAAGCACAACATAGTTTTTAGATAGTGGTTTCTGTTCAAAATTTGTTCCACTGACAAAATTCTACCTATTTGCATATAGGACGGTAACTAGCCACAGCCAAAACCAGCCAAAATAATTAGTCATTCGTGTATTTAACAAGTTTTCATCAGTGACGTTAAAATCTATGTAAGATATAGGTCACATATGAGTCACTTGAGACACATTATTCACGCTTTTTAAGGCAAAACTTTTACTTTATAAACATGGCCTACCTGTGATATTCATTTGACCATACATACATAGCATCATGCTTCATCCCCATAGGGGTAGGCAGAGACAACATCCTTCCACTTGCCACGATCCTTGCATATCTCTTTCGCTTCTTTCATTCTCATTAAACCTTTCATACAAGTTCGTCGCCTGAGAGTACTCTCGACCTGGCCGTTACTTAAAATGTCCTGGATTTGATCCAGGAACGTTCGCCTTGGTCTTCCCCTTCCAACGTTCGCATTCACTCTTGACTCATAAATCCTTTTTGTCAGTCTCCTTTCATTCATTCTCTCTACATGCCCAAACCATCTAAGCATACCTTTCTCAATTTTAGTCACTACGTCTTCTTTTATACCACAACGTTCTCTTATCACACTATTTCTTACTCTGTCACTCAGTTTTAATCCACTCATGCTTCTCAACGCTCTCATCTCTACCGCATTTATTTTACTTTTGTGATTCTTCTGCCATACCCAACTTTCACTTACATACATAAGTGTTGGCACCAACCAACCAACCAACCAATTTGACCATAATATTCACTATTACGTTATGCCTACGTAAAATTTGATGACGTCTTATTATCTATGTCATTTTAAGATCATTAAGATGTGTCTACTGTCACAATCTATGGATTGATCAATATTCATTAGTTTTGAATGAGTCTGTTGCTTGTGTCTTTAGATAATATGACCCAAAATAACGCTAGAGGAAGTTTTAAATAAGAGCCAGTATTTTTTGCAACAAAGTTATTTCAAACTATGCGAGAGATAACTGCGACCGGTTGTTTCCAACCGGGAAGTGTTTTATTTGTTCCTGTGGGAACCCGTATCTAGGACACGTTTGTGAGTGAGCGCCGCTGTCATTTTCGTCGTTTTTAGCTTTAATTTAGGTCGGGATATTCAAAAGAAAACCACTATAAACCAGTGGTCAAAAAATGTTGATTCTTGATAAAAAAGGCCACGGCTAAGCTTAATGCTTTAAGAAAAATTCGCGGAGGAAACATCATATCTCTGAAGCAGCTCTGAAATATATATAGCCAATCGCTGTGGAGTAGCGTGATGCTCCAAAAAACACTTTCTCCTATGAGTGATCTGTCCAGTAATGGGACGTTAATAGGTTGCCTTTATTAACAAGAATAAACCAAGATAGTCTAGTGGTTAGATGTGTGGATTTTCATATTGATTACACAATTAAAATGGCACAATACGACATTATTTATGAGAGCTTTCGTTGCATCCGCAGCACAAACCCTTACGGTTACGCAACCACTAAATCTGTTCTGTCTTTTATGAGACACAAACGAAGTTGGGCATGTCAGCTTGTCTTACATTACAACGAGAGTAGATTGCCAGGCAGTGAAAAATAAGAGAGTAGATAAAGTACTGTAAACAGGGCGTGCTTTTATAAAGCTCGCCCTTGACCCAGTGCTGGCTGAATCACTGAAATAACCCCCGAGCCAGCGCACTGGCATTATATTGCCTCCCAGCAACGGAGCTTTACAATTTATTATGAAAACATTCATAAACGTTGAACCTACAAGGGAAGTCACTTGGAAATTTTATTTTAAAATGATGTAAGCGAAAAATAGCAGCCTATTAACGTTACACTTCTGGGCACAGGCCTCATCGGTCATACCAGAGACGGTTATTAGAGTACAGCACCTGCTCCACTAAAGGTGGACAGGATGAATTGAAAAGAATAATTAAGCACGTAAGTTACTTTTTATAAAGAAAAACAATAACCCATAACCCATTATTAAAAGCTGGTCAGCTGGTCAGCAATAAAAAATACAGTCTGTAGATAGGAGAAATAAAACCAGGCAATTGATAAGGGATTATGAAGCTAGTTAGACGATTAGCCACCATAAAGCCAGACAGCTAATCAGTCATGAAAATCGGTCATAGATAGGTAGATGATCATGAAGCTAGATAGTTGGTTATCCACAACAAAGCAGGTCGGACGATCTACTATGACATAGGCCAGGTTATGAGCCATTATAAAATCAGCCAGCCAGCTCAGTGGATATAATAAAATCTACCAACTGATCAGCTTATACAGAGGCAGCTAAGGTAAGTAGCGGCTTATTAACGTCCCATCGCTGAGCACAGGCCCACCACGCTGCTTCACTGGGGATTGGCAATGTTAGTTAGCTGAAAAGCTATTTTGAAGCCAGTCCGTCAAGAAAATACTTTTCAGATAATAATCACTATAAGCAAGCCAGCGAATTGCTTTCTTTATGAGGTATCCCATTCTGAACCTCACCTGAGCATGATAAACCACCATAAATATAGATAGATCTCCATTACAAACCTAGCTCGCTGTTCAGCTACCATAAGTTAAGCCATAACTTTGCTGTTCGCGACTTTTCTCCTTAATTTAGAAAATAGTATATTTTTGTCTAATTTAAAGTTAATATTGTTTACAATCTTTCGTTTCGTGTAGTATTTTATTTTCTTAAAACTTAGAATCAATATATATAAATTAGTAAAATCGTATAAGGAATGTTTTATTGACTATAACATGTATATATTTGTATGATTTTCATTTCCAAGAATAAAGTTGTTTGTGCAATTAATGGCACGATTGGCAAATAATAGAACGCCAATCATAGGATGCCTTCGTTTACGAATAAAGAAACAACCAACGACGTTTACTTGTCACAGTAGTGCACGTTTGCCAGTCGCAAACATCACGCAATAGAAAGCCAATTCGGCGTAAACGTTCCTGCTGAACATCAGTTCTATCGCAAGACATGATATCCTCGTCTGGTGACAAGTGGACGGCGGAGCGTTGGATAAAAAATCTGGGTGGCATTTTATTTCGATCCTGAACCGGTAATCTTCGCAAGTGTGAGCTGACGAAGGGGCTCACACCTGCCATTACAAACCTAGATTGCTGTTCAATTAACATAAGATCAGCCATAACCCTGCCATTACAAACCTAGCTTGCTGCTCAGCTAGCATAAGATCAGCCATAACCTTGCCATTACAAACCTAGCTTGCTGTTCAGCTAGCATAAGATCAGCCATAACCCTGTCATTATAAACCTAGTTTGCTGTTCAGCTAGCATAAGATCAGCCATAACCCTGCCATTACAAACCTTGCTTGCTGTTCAGCTAGCATAAGATCAGCCATAACCCTGCCATTACAAACCTAGCTAGCTGTTCAGCTAGCATAAGATCAGCCATAACCCTGTCATTACAAACCTAGCTTGCTGTTCAGCTAGCATAAGATCAGCCATAACCCTGTCATTACAAACGTAGCTTGCTGTTCAGCTAGCATAAGATCAGCCATAACCCTGTCATTACAAACCTAGCTTGCTGTTCAGCTACCATGAGAGCAGCCAAATAATGAGTTGTCTTAAAACCAACCAACGTAGAGTTAGTCAACAGATCAGCCAGCATAGAGCCTGCTAACTGATCCACTACCATAGAAGTCAGACTATTAAAAATTTGGTAAATATAACGTTTACACAATAAAATTCACATTATCTAATGCCTTTCTTGCATTTTCAATAAAAAAGCTCAATCAGGGCGTAGTAAGAAAGGCTTTTCAATTTTACTTCTCTTTATTGATAGAAACGTTACGAATGTTACAGTTGAAAACGTTCCGTTGCATTAAATATCCCACTGCATTATAAAGGAGCCGTATTTCACATGAAACTCGTGACGTGACGTGACTCAAGGAGGGTGCACGTCAGAGCCATCGAGTCAAAGGTCCTTACCACTAATGGCTTTTACGTGCGACCCACTCACCTAAACAAGACTTTAATACAGTTAACATAAATGTATATATTCTGGTTGTAATAATAATAATAATTTTATTTATTTGGGCATAAAAAGAAAGATACGGAATTAAAATACCCTCGACCCCTAAACTGGGTAAGCCCGTGACTTAGGGGTCAGTGTCTTCCCAAGTTTACAATTTATTATACGCCTAACCTACTTTTAAGGGAAAATTTAAAATGAAAACTTAATTTTAAACTAGTGCGTGTGTATTATATATACGTGGGTATGCACCTGCTACTTTTGCACTGGTGTGTGTGTGTGTGTTATAAACGTGAGCATGCACCAGATACTTTTGAACGATCTCCTTCTCCTGATGGTTGTCAGGAAGAAGTGTACATTTATTTGTATAAGCCTCGTGCATTCATAATTTGTAATTGTGATTTTAAGGTGAAACGATAAAGGGTATTATTATTATATCCATGATTTCCAAAATATTGAGTCCGTAAGTCTTTTTGAAGTTATTGGGCCTATTCAAAACAAAAAAATGGAAAATATAAGAGGCCATAAGTAACTTTCCTCCTACATTTGTAGGAGGAATCTTATTCCATAACCTGGGCCCGTAGACAAGTTACTTTCGAAGATTGCTAACGCTTAAAAAATGTATGGGAATGACGTTTCATTTTTCGATAAGTTTCGATATGAAACGTCATTCCCATTTCCGACTCCAAATATATGAATACAAAGGACTCTAAAAAAGAATACGCAATAATTTTTTACTTTTTAGAGCATATTAATATATTTGTAAGAATATGTTTCGAAGGTGGTGCTTTTTTTTGTTAAAATTTTTATTTATTTTTTGATTTTTAGCGAATCTGAAGTAAACTAACAAATTTATCTCAATATGTGTATACCTAAAAACGTAGTGCTCATATGAGACTGTTTAAATAAAACAACTTTACAAAGTTTCGAGGCCGCAACCTAATAATCGCAAGTTACAGGTTAGTTTTTTTGCCACCCCGCTATCACCAGTCTTTTATACGGTAATCACAACAACAACAACAACAACATAAAAACAACACTAAAACGCAAAAAATTGAAGAGTTCCGTTACTTTCTCATGGATCCCATGATCAAAACTTAACAAAACTATCATCAAATAACCCTTGCATATATCCTTTCCAATAAAATAAGAATCATCGAAATTGGTTGGCGTGATCTTAAGTTATTCGTCCATTTGTCGCGTACATAAGTAAGACTTATTCGATTTTCTCATGGATGCCATCATCAGAACTGGATTACATAAAAATGGGACCCTACGACAAACACCACCTTTCATATAAAATAAATGTCATCAAGATTGGTTCACCCACTCGAAAGTTATGAGGTAACAAACATTACAGACGAATTGATAAACTCCTCCTTTTTTTGAAGTCGGTTAATAATAATCTGTGCTAACAAGTGTTATAATCATATTTTCACTTTTTGTTAAGTTACTTACACGTGTCGTTTTGATGTAGATGAGAGTAGAGGGAGGCTGCGTCAGCGGCGAAGCCTCCAGGCAAGACTATCTCTAAGAGAGACATCTCCGGGAAAGGACCAACCCACAACACGCAAACCTGATGGAGACAATCATTTTATAATAACTAGCTAAACCAAAGTTTTCTTCCTTCCCTGTCCGTTCCTAAAAACGTGGAAATATATCAGGTCAAACTGTCAATTTATACCAATGTTGAATCTTAGAGCTGTATAAGAAGCAGCCCATTAACGTCCCACTGCTGGCCTCCTCACTCATACGAGAGAGGGTTATTAGAGCATATACCCATAACGCTGCTCCGCTGCATTAGCAGGCATAGTACACAAGTGCACTTTCATAGTCCGATGTGACGGGAATCAAACACGAAAGGAGAGAGATTAGGCGCAGGACCGACGGACATCGGCAACTACACAACACAGGGCAAATATTGAGAGACTTATGTCTGTAGTCAAACATAGACCAATAAATCAATGAGGGTGCTGTATATATAAGCGGAGAAATTCAGCATACGCATTCCTTTCGTGACGTAGACACTTACACGGATAAACTCATTCCCATCGGGATCAGCAACTACGTGGATAACGCCGCCGAGAACGATATCGAATATCAAAGTTTGTACGTTTGGACAAACGACCAATTGTCCAAAAGCATTTACAATTCGATCCGACTTTCTTCATATTTCTACGGATTCGGGAACTATGTGTTCACAGCTATGTATGTGTGTGGCTCTGTGACTGTGAATGTGTGCCAGTGTGTTTAAGTGTGTCTGTATTTGTGTGTGTCTGTGGGTGTGGATGTGTGCCTGTGGATTTGAATATGTTTCTGTGTGAATGCGAGTGTGTGCGACTGTGGCTGCGAATGTGTGCCAGTGCGTTTAAATATGTCTGTGGGTGTGGATGTGTGACTGTGGATTTGAGTGTGTTTTTGTGTGACTGCTAGTATGAGCGACTGTGGCTGTGAATGTGTTCCAGTGGGTTTAAGTATGTCTGTGACTGTGAATGTGTTCCATTGGGTTTAAGTGTGTCTGTGAGTGTGGATGGGTGTCTGTGTATTTGCGTGTCTCTGTGGGACTGTGAGATTGTGTCTGTGACTGTGTGTGCCAGTGCGTTTAAGTGTGTCTATATTTGAGTGTGGGTGTGTGTAACGGAGGGTGTGAGTGTGTGTCTGTTGTTGAGAGTACCTGTCTGACATATTAGCGCTGGACTGTAATCATGCAGTCTAAGATTGAAGCGCGCTATGTTAAGAGGCAATTCACCTGATATGGTTTCTTCACAGCATCGTACCGGAATACAAATATCTTGCTTGGCGGTACGTCTCTGCTGATTACTAGCCAGAGCCGAAGCCTCCCATCAGTCAAAGTGTATACGATATATAGAACTCATTTAACAGTGCTAAAACGTATAGTTTAGATTATGCTTAAATTAGCAATTATGTCGAAGAAGCTATACTAGAATTGCCACCACCCTCACCTCAACAGTAGCCGCGCAAAAACAGGCGGTGTTATTATCACAATTGAATGCGCCGTCGGTCTGTACGTCCACTTGTACTGAGAGAGTGTTGAGTAGCTTCTGCTGAGGGGCGAGCGTGTTGTAGGACCTAGTGGCTTGCACCACTCCACACCCAGTACCTATGAAGAATACAATATATAAACGAAAAAAATCAAAAGTGTGATGTGGTCATTGACGATGAATATAACCTATTACACGTAAGATAATTTACGTCCCATATTAGGCACACTCGTAGGAGAGACGGTTTTAGAGCATAAACACAACATGCTGTTGCACTGCGGGTTGGGACACAACACATACCCCATAGTTATTGAAAAGTAGATTTAAATATGGCTCGAAGGACCAAAAATTTGTTTAAAAATAATTTATTAATATTGTCTGTTTATATAAATAAATAAGTAAAGTCGACGGTTATACATTTTAAAACATGCTTAAGAATAAAAAGGATAAAAAAACAATAGGAAAAATTAAAGTAAGAGATCTACAGTAATACGGATTATGTAGAAAATAATTTTGAGATAAAATTCACTGACAAATAATCCTGAAACAAAGTTTTATAGTAAAGTTCTTTATAACTAACCTTCAACATCAATCCTAAGGTCACCAGACACAGGAATTTTTGTAAGATCGGGTAGTTTGGAATTCTTGGCGAGGTGCAGCGTTTTCTTTTGGTGCCCGCTTTGGATGGTGACCGTCAAATTGTTGACAGCGGGTAGTACTGTTGTCCAACGGGTTAGACCCTCGAGGGCTATTAGAGTATCCTATAAAATAATAAAATATATACAGTCGTACTTGCATAAGAAAAATTCAATTGAGAAACATTTATTAGCGAGAATGAAATGATTCTCAACAACTCAGGTTTCTAGCTTGAAGAAAAATCTGTTGTATGCGAATACATCTCGTAACGGGTAATAGTTTATATATGTCGGAGAATAAGAGAAAAAGGAGACCATAAAGCACAGGGGCGTAGGGTTCTTCGGCGACATCGTCATTAATGGCATCCATAACTATATCAATCAATCATAAATCACATCAATTTTCATACTGTGGGCTTTGGTCGGTAATGTTGGTGCAATCAAACGCTTTATTAATTAAATCAGATTAAAAATTTACACAAAAACATTAGTAATAATAGCTACGAACGCGATAGTTTCAATAGTCGACCGCTCTGGCCGACCGTCACCCGAGAACTAGCGAGTCCGCGCCAGCTGACNTCCTACTCGGCACGTACATACGGCGTGACGAGTAGGAGAGAGGGTGATCTCGAGTGCTGAAGTAGGAAAGGGGGGGTCAGCCAATCAGGATTAGACGCGCTAGGCTCGGTGCTCTAGTCCGCAACTAAATTAATATATAAAAAGACTGTATTAACACCAAGTGATTCAAATATTGGATTAGGTATAGGGAGAGTGTAGATGTGGATAAGAGCCAGACTCAACACTGGATAGAACTTCATAGCCCGAAAGTTCTTTCCACGGACCGCCATTATATGCCGAGATTAGTTCGCGAGGCCATTGAAATTAAAAAATATCCTAATTTCAATCGTGAAGATGGTTTTAAGCTGGCTGATACGTGGAATCCAGTGGTGAAGCTATGCCAAATAAACAAACGACGCAATTTTTCAAAATTAAAACGTGACGTTGTGAGTGTAGTATGCCGAAAAATGGATGTGGATGCCGTGAAAAATAAAAGGATCAGACGTAGGGTAGACAGATTCTGCGCTTGACAGCTTGACACAACCGACCACAGCAGTAACGTCGTGACCATGATCCATGCAACTGTGTCGAAATATCAGCAAAATTAAAAAACGCCATCGTGGTATGTACCCGTTCAAATAATCAATATGTTAATAAACCACGAAAATTTAAGTTTAAAACAAATTGAAATTTATACTAAATTTAATCTCACTACGCAGCATAATGACTTTCAAAATAGCGGGGCTTCCTCCTCCGTTACGCGTGATGTGTCACAGCCCTTACTTAGCGTAACAAATGCATTGATTCTTTAGCTATCTAGTGATGTAATTGGAGTAAAATTTCTTATGGAGGTGATAGATATGTAGCTACAACACCAAACTGTATAACTGTGATTGTGTTATCATACTTTTTGTTATTGCCTCCCTATGGATGCGATTTTAAAGTCGTATTCACGTCGAAACACTATATGAATTGTTTCATCTACTCTAGAAGATATTTCTCAGTTGCTAGAAGATACTATAAATATAGACTTCTTTTAAAATATTCGTCTACTTTAGAGCACAAAGACTTAATAGCCCTTAGATTGTCCGGCCGCGTTATTTAACGGAAATAAACGTTATTAACGGTCACTTTGTAACTGATTTTGTTTTATTCTATTGACTGGTGTTGTCTTTACACATCTTTTGTTACGACGGTTATCGAGAAGTGAAATAGATACAACAACTTAAGCTTTAAAAAGAAAGAGATGCTTATATTTCTGATTGTCCGAGTTGAGACAGAACTATTGTATCATGTCAATTGGTAGTTGACACAGGATAGGGTGTTTTGAGTTATTTTTTTATAATAAATGTTAATTGGTAAATCAAACTCAATTTCAATTTCTAAAAATTGTTTGAATTTCGAAAGGCTTTAATGGTTCAAATGTAGTCAGTAGACAAACAGATAGACACTAAAGAATATCATAAACCTTAAAACTAATAATATTTAATTATATGACAACATTGACAACTCGACAAGCGAGTCCCGTCATCGATTTGAGAAATGCGCTCTTATTTAGTTTCACGTGCGTTAATTCATTGCGATAACTTTGAACATATTCATTTAAATTATATGATACTAGCGGCCCGTCCCGGCTTCGCACGTGTAGACATAAATAGGTACAGATATTTAAGATATAAGCGTGATATTTAAAACGACCATGAATTGACAAATATTGTGAAAAAGTGTGATTCCTAATACTACAACTAAGTAGCTCTGAAAAGAACTTTTTAAGTGAAGCATAAAAATGTGTTAAAAACCTGGAAATATACAATGTCACTTGCGTCCACTGCGTAAGGTATCCTAGTTCATAATGGTGCACCCCTTTCTCCCGCACTGCCCCTCTCTGGTCGAGTTAGTTACGATGCGCTGCGTGGCGGCCGCCGCCGGCATGTATTTTTATTTTAATTCAAAATGTATTGAGACAGTCTTGAATATTGAAACATTTATTTGGATGAAAATTTATAAATGGTATGGATAACACGGTCTGATTTTGATCGGCGTTTCTATCAATTATTTATGGTCTCGCGAAGTTTTTTGTAGATATTGATATATTCTATCATATTATCGAACATATTTTAGTCCTATCATTAATACTCTTCACGGCGTATGCGATGAAAGACATTTTAAGGCTAATTTTTTGCACTTTCGGTTGGTTTTAATAGGAATTTATGAAGATTTCTATAGTAATCTAGTACTAAATATAGCCTATGTTACTCAGTGATAATGTAGCTTCCTAATGAAAAAAGAATTATTAAAATCGGTCCAGTACTTTTTGAGTTTATTCGTTACATACAAAAATACAAATCTTTCTTGTTTATAATATTAGTGTAGATAAGAGATTTTTATAGCCAACGAGTTATCACTTGATCTGATGATATGAGATGATACAGTCTGAGATGGTAGTGTTTTAACCTCGTAAAAGGTAAAGTGTTTAGAAGTAGGCACTAACTTGTGTTGAAATAAATCCGCCAGCCGCGTTTCTGTGCATGGAGAGCCAGCGAGTAGCACCCACCACGTCAGCCGCGCAGTTCTTGCGTAAGGATGTTGGGCACTCTGATAATGCTAACAGGGCATATCCCGTAGCCTCTACAGATGTTGCCAGGTTACCTGTTTATTACACAGATTGGTTTTTAAGTTTCTTTTTTTTGTTACAGAATTTATATGTTATTTATATTATGAGTGACATTTTTAAAACATTGGGTATAAATACGATGTTCTGGTTTTTGGTTAGAAGTGGTCTCTTATTAAATTGATTAAGTATGACATGTTGGATGGCTTCGGCCGTGGCTATTTATCCAACCACATTAGTAAGATACTATGTGTTGAAAACTGTACAAACAACTACATGCAGAATAAAATAACTTTCCGCAGAAAAAAAATTGTACTTGTTAAAAAAAATCTGCAAGGAATTTTTAGAAAAATTGCCTACTACTAGCGATAGAAAAGATACTTGCAAATAGAAAATACAACTACTTTTATATAAACCTATTTGTAAAAAAAATCCTAGTCGTATGAAAACAAAAACGTTTAGAATAAATGTCTACTTTAAGTATAAACATCGATTTGTAAAAAAAATTCCTAGTCGTAGAAAAATAAACGCTTTTAGAAAAAATTCCTACTTTAAGTAAAAATATCGATTTGTAGAAATAATTCCTAGTAGTAGAAAAATAAACGCTTTTAGAAAAATGCCTACTTTAAGTAAGTAAGTAAGTAGCAGCCCTTTAACGTCCCACTGCTGGGCACAGGCCTCCTCACTCCGAGGAGCGAGGGTTTTTTTTTAGAGCATAGACCCACCACGCTGCTCCACTGCGGATTGGCAGGCATCGTACACAATTGCACTCTCTATTCCTTCACTCTCATAGTCCGATATGACGGGAATCCGACACTACCGGAGAGAGATCAGGCGCAGGACCGACGGCTTAACGTGCTCTCCGAGGCACGGGGGTGAATCACACCGCCAACTTCCCAACTTCGGGCAAATATTGAGAAAATCTTAATAGAAAACTCAATATCGATTTCGAATTGGCCCGACCCGGGACTCGAACCCAGGACCTCATGTCTGTAGTCGAACATGCTAACCACTAGACCAATGAGGCAGTTCCTACTTTCCTACTTACTACTTTAAGTATAAATATCGATTTGTAGAAATAATTCCTAGTCGTAGAAAAACAAACGCTTTTAGAAGAATATCCTAATCGTAGAAACAAATTCTTAGAAAACATATCAATTTGTAAAAAAAAGCTACTCTTAAAAAATAAAGTTAAATACATAAATGTAGAATAAAATACATACCAGTATCCCACCAAACGTAATCTTCAGTTCTTCTAGCAACTCGCAGAAGTTCCAGGAGCTCCCTTATTTCTTCATCTACTTCTAAACCAGCGTCCACCACGTTGTTGTCTCTGAGGTATACCTCATTTAGGCTCCTCATATCATCCTCATACCTCCTTAGCCTCATCAGGGCATAGGTTATAAGGGAATGTGCGTATATTCTTAGTGGATTCGACTTGGATTTGGACGGGGGTAATGCTCGGAGGCAAGAGAGGGAGTTTTTGAGGACTTTCGAAGGGAGTGGGGAAGATTCGATGAGAGATGTGATGACGTAAGCAGTGAGGGCCACACTTGATATCTCCCCGTCTTCATCAAGTCCCCCCTGCGAGTAATTAAAGGTGAAAAAGTAAATAGCAGTTCCAGATCTCTTACACATATAAACACATTTTTTTTTTATTGCTGACAGATTAGCGCTTGACTGTGATCTCACCTGATGGTAAGTGATGATACAGTCTAAGATGGAAGCGCGCTAATCTGTTAAGAGGCGATATACCCCTTACGGTTTCTACACAGCATCGTACCGGAACACAAATCTCTTTGTTTGGCGGTACGTTTTTGCTGGTAGGGTGGTAACTAGCCACGGCCGAAGCCTCCCACCAGTCCAGACTCAGACAAATTAGAAAATACAATTTCCTAAATTCGTCCTACCGGGGATCGAACCCGGGACCTCCGCTAGCAAAGCGAATACTCGCACCACTGCGCCAGCGAGGCCGTCAAACCTAATATTAGTGAGCGTCTACTTCAACAAAGTGATATGGATCCCGAATTGAAATGGGGGTTTTAAAAGGTGTAAAAGTAACAGTTTTCGAACCCTTGGGTATGAGGATACTACTTCTCAGTGAGCGTGTACTTCGTAAGATATGTATCTCGAATTTAAATGGGGCTACAAAAAGGTAAAACAGTAAATAACAGTTCCATATCCCTTAGAAAAATGAGGATACCAGTTTTTAGTGAGCGTCTACTTCTTTAAAAATATATGTATCTCAAATTTAAATGGAGGTAATAAAAGATGTAAAAGTAAGAACAGTGTTCGATCCTTTAGGAATACGAGGATGCTAGTTCTTAGTGAGCGTCTACTTCGTGAAAGGGAAATGTCTCCCAAATTGATATGGGGGTAATAAAAGGTTAAAACATAAGTAAGAATTTCCGATTCGGTAGGAATATGAAGGTACCGGTTCTTAGTGAGCGTTTACATCAAGAATATCCATTCTGAATTGTGAGCGAATGGATATATCGTGATGAGTCAGTAAAGTAGTCAGTTGTAATATTTGACATGAATATAAAAGATGAAGAAGTTTCAGAAATCATTTGCAGAGTGGAACATACGTATTTTTAAGAAGATACCGTAACCAGTATCGCAGTAATCATAACGTTATATGGGAGCAATAATGGGAGACTGAAAATAACTTGTTACCAAGTCAGCGAGTTACCATCTTAGGCTGTATCATCACTTACCATCAGTGTCCGCTGAAAATATTACCTTGAGCTCATGGTGGAAGATTTGGCCTTGGTTTCTGAAGCAACCGTTTTCCATCTGCTGGTGTTTCAGCCAGTTTTCCGCACGAAGTAATGCTGGCGGTACCAACTCCTGCCCAGACAACATCTGCCGGATAAAAGGATAACTTAAAAAACTAGCTAGGACTACGACTAAGAAGCGAAAGTTAGTGTTTAATAAATCTGAAAAAATGGTCCTTCGAGCCCTATATATTCTTTTATACACATATTAATATACATAGTTCAACCTACAACCTATGTCAATATATACATATAACGTCATCAAATCTCACCCCTATTTTTTTTGGTCCTTCAAGCCGTATTAAACTAATACGGCTCGAAAGATCAATTTTAGCTATATTATAGGGTTAATTCAAGAGGATTCAAATCGTTTTTTTTTATTTTATTGGTCCTTGAAGCCGTATTCATTTAATAGAGCTCGAAAGACCAATTTTAGTAACATCATACAGTTAATATAAGAGGATTCAAATAGGTTTTCTTGGTCCTTCAAGCCGTAATAAATTAACACAGCTCGAAAGACCAATTTTAGTAACATCATATAATTAATATAAGAGGATTCAAATAGGTTTTTTTGGTCCTTCAAGCCGTATTAAATTAACACGGCTCGAAAGACCAATTTTAGTATCATCAATTTTATTGGTCCTTCGACCGTATTAGATTAATGAAGGACAGCATAAGGTTACAGTTGAAACATAAATTTGGATTCATCAATTTCTAAAATAATAAAAAGGTTCCAAAAAAGCTTTCATCGGGAATTATAGAAAATTATCTTAGTGAAACTCACCCGGTATGCCTTTCTCATATAACGAACGCAAAAGGCTGTTAGCCAAGTTGAAGCAGAAGCATCAGAGGCTCCAAAGGCGCTGAAACCTCCTGATCCGTGTACATACTGAAGCTGTCGAGTGAAACCTTAGAAACCAATAAAATATCATAATTAACAAGGTGAGTTAGTAGTTGTTCCCCTTGGTGTCACCCGCGATTATTGATTATCACCATCAACATTGATGTCAATTCCCGATTTCGTTGGAATATAATTTAATTAAGTCTTGTTTAACTTTAGATTTCCGAGACTTAGAGGGAGGGAAAAAAGGAGATATGTCAGGAATTTCATTGTCATTAAAATATTAATTGTCATTAAAAGTGTCCAAAATGAATACAAATAATTTATTGAGATCTCAAATGATGAATTGTAAATAATAATGCCACGTGTTTTTGTCAATATTAAAACTACCCACCCTCAAACGCATTATCATCAAAAACGCTGCACATCTTCGTGACGCTAACCACGCGTTACATTCATAAAAATTTCACCCTCATGTTAAGAAGTTTCACGTCAAAAAATTAGATAATGCTATTTTCTCCAATGTACCTCTAGCTACGTGATCCTTGGCAGTGATTGCTGAAGTGGTAGTGGGTTCAAGGAAGTTTAGAGCAAGCAAGTTGGTGGCTAGTCGCGCCATGTTCTGTTCTCCACAGCCTCGGGGTAACTGCACTAAGGAATCAGCATCCTAGGGGACAAAAAACATCTTAATTTTTTGAAACAAGTTTTTTCTTTCAAGTAAAACTTCCAATAGCACCATTCATATGTTGTGGCGCCATCTGTTTAAATATTGTGAAACCGCGTACTTTCTTTTTACTTATGCGTGGCAATCTGCATTGAACTGTTTTACCGACTGATGGAACTTCTTTATCGACACCACTGGTGAACTGTTTTACCGACCGTGCCGATGTTAAGATGCCTCTACAGCTAATTTAGCAAAAGTACAGTCCACTACCTCCTTGAACTATACTGCGGCTAACAGTTTAAAAAACATCGGTGTCACTTTACTCATGGCCACTCATGAATGAATGGAAGGATTGATAAAAAAAAGTGCGTGCGTACAAAGTACACATTTCCAAAGTGAAACATCTTTGGCAAACTAGTTATTAAGTCGTGTTTATATTTATACGAGCCTTAGAGGGAGGGAAAAAGGAAGCTATATTAGGAATCGAACCCGCAACCTTATGCAGGTCGGTTACTTTGGCACCTTGCTATCACAAGTCTTTTATATGGAAATTGAACTTGTCACTAATACGCAAATACGCAAAAGTTCCCCCCGCCCACTCGGCTACCACTACCTCACCCATAATACACCTTAAGTAAATATTGCAATGCAGCAACAAACGTAAGCTAATTGCAATTTGATTACAGACAGTTAGATATTCTCCACAATTTGCATCCTTACTGTAAGCCGTCGAGGAGTTCCATCGATCCTCATATTTGATTATGACAATCACTTGAACATACCGGCGCTACGGTAGGTGACGCAAATATCCGGATAGCTTATAAAAGATTCTGCCGAGTATCGTTAATTTACTCCTAAGAATTGAAGAGTTTAGTTACTTTGTCAGGGATCCCATAATTAAAACAAATCTGTCATAAAATAACCCTTGATGTTACTTCCTTTCCAATAAAACCAACGAATCATCGAAATCGGTGGTGTAATTTTCTGTTATTCAAACATTTGTCCCGCACATGCTGAATGCAAATTAAAGACATATACGGTTATCTCATCGATGCCATCATCATCAGAACCGGACTAAAAATGGCACCCTACGACGAGCACCATCTTTCATATAAAAATAGTATCATCGAGATCGGTTCACCCAGTCGGAAGATATGACGCTAATCACGCCTTTACTCCGTACAAATTACCCTCATGCGTACTATATTTCACTAGAAGTGGACTTGGACCTGGATTCGACTCCCGGCTGGGTTTATTTAGAACTGCAATTTCTAATTCATTTAGGAGCGAATGGTGGGAAGGTTACCACTGTACAAAGACGTACCGCAAAGAAAACTGTGTCTCTGTATGTAGTGTAGAAACCATAAGAGGCATAAAAACTACAATTAGTAGTGAAGTTACAACCATGCAAGTAAAACTGCCTCATTGGTCTAGTGTTCGACTACAGACATGAGTTCCTGGGTTCGAGTTCCGGGTCGGGCCAATTCAAAAATAAATATTTGCCCAAAATTGGGACGTAGGCGGTGTGATTCACCCCCGTGCTTCGATGAGCACGTTAAGCCCTCGGTCCTGCGCCTGATCTCCGGTCGTGTCGGTTTCCCGTCACATCGGATTATAAGAATGAAGGAATAGAGAGTGCACTTGTGTACTATGCCTGCCAATCCGAAGTGGAGCAGCGTGGTGGGTCTATGCTCTAAAAACCCTCTCTCCTATGAATGAGGAGGCCCGTGTCCAGTAGTGGGACGATAATGGGATGCTATTTACCTTACCTTTTCTTAAGTTAAACAGCTGATGCCACAGTAGCTTTTCATATTACCCCTACTCCGTGGCCGATTGTAATGAGATATATGGAGAAAATAATGAAAAACGTTGTTAATAAAGTTATATTTAAAAAACTCACAGCTAACAATGGCCCAATAGTGTTTCCAGCGGCCCACACGGTCAGGGATTCGGTTCCCGGGACAACCTCTGCACGTGACCATAGCCAATGAATTGAATCGCTGCTTATACTTGTACTATCTGTAATTAGTAAATCATACATACATACATACATACATAGCATCACGCCTCATTCCCATAGGGGTAGGCAGAGACAACATCCTTCCACTTGCCACGATCCTTGCATATCTCCTTCGCTTCTTTCATTCTCATTAAACCTTTCATACAAGTTCGTCGGTTTAGAGTACTCTTGACCTGGCCGTTATTTAAAATGTCCTGGATTTGGTCCAGGAACGTTCGCCTTGGTCTTCCCCTTCCAACTTTCGCATTCACTCTTGACTCATAAATCCTTTTTGTCAGTCTCCTTTCATTCATTCTCTCTACATGCCCAAACCATCTAAGCATACCTTTCTCAATTTTAGTCACTACGTCTTCTTTTATACCACAACGTTCTCTTATCACACTATTTCTTACTCTGTCACTCAGTTTTAATCCACTCATGCTTCTCAACGCTCTCATCTCTACCGCATTTATTTTACTTTTGTGATTCTTCTGCCATACCCAACTTTCACTACCATACATAAGTGTTGGCACCAACACTCCAGCATGCACTGCCAGTCTAGCCCTTTGAGACACCATCTGGCTATTCATAAAAGCATGCAGAGCACCATTTACCATATTCCCTGCATTCACTCTCCTTTCGATATCACTTTCACATGTTCCATCTTTTGTAAATTTAGATCCCAAGTATACAAATTCTTTCACCTCTTCCACTTGTTCCCCATCTATCAAAATATTGCCATTCATCATAGATTCATCTCGTTCAAAAAGCATAACTTTCGTTTTGTTTACATTCACTTTCATTCCTTTCCCTTTCAAAGCTTCATTCATAATATTTAGCATCTCCTGAAGCTCGTTAGCGGATGACGCAAGTATTACTTGATCATCAGCGTAGAGTAAACATTTGATGAGTAATTCATTCATTCTTAACCCATACATACTTTCTTTTAAATCTGTCAAACATTTATCCATGAAAAGGTTGAACAGCCATGGTGACGCAACACATCCCTGTCGAACACCTCTTTCGACAGGAAACCACTCCGTGTACGCTCCGTTTATTCTGACACAGGCACTAGAACCCTCATAGAGAGACTTCAATGCTTGGATCAGACAACCGCTCACCCCATACGTAGATAACGTTGACCACAGCTCATTCCTCACCACTCGATCATAGGCCTTTTCTAAATCTACGAACGCGCAATAAACTTTTTGGTGTTTA
Organism: Elymnias hypermnestra; assembly: GCA_015832385.1. NCBI lineage: Eukaryota > Metazoa > Arthropoda > Insecta > Lepidoptera > Nymphalidae > Elymnias > Elymnias hypermnestra. The sequence goes on along the minus strand of JACTOM010000027.1, from coordinate 223,697 downwards.
GCCAAACATTTTTCAGTTATGCACCGTAAAGAAAAGACCTGATCCGTACATCCCATTCCTCTTCTAAATCCCGCTTGCACGTCCCATATTTTCCCATCAGTTTCATTAATCACCCTTTCAATTAATATCTTTGCATACAATTTGCCGACGACACTAAGAAGGCTGATACCGCGGTAATTTTTGCACTCCTGCTGTGACCCTTTTCCTTTATATAGAGGGACAATTACGGCCTTGCTCCAATCTCTTGGGACTTGACCTTTCTCCCAGCATATATTGAAAAGGCAGTACAGCTGAGCTACCACAATCCCGCGGCCAGCCTTCAGCATCTCGACTGACACTCTGTCATACCCAGCAGCCTTACCTGATTTCATACCTTTTATCGCTTTCATGATGTCATCCATACTAATCTCGCTATCACTTGTCTTACATTCATTGCTATCCGCAGAGGCCATATTTACCTCTGCTTCATTTCTTTCAAACAAACTTTCAAAATGATCCTTCCATCTCTTCAATATCCATTCTTCTCCTTTTATTAAACTTCCATCTAAACTTCTGATTTTACAAAGCTCCGAGGAAGTAGATCTCCCTCGGGCAAATTGTATTGATTTCCAGAAAAACTTTTTGTTTGACTGAAAATCATCAGAAAGTCTCCTATCATACATATCACTGTATTCTTCTTTTTTCTTTCTTACAGCTTCTTTCACGATTACTTTCACCCTTTTGTATTCCATTCTTGCCTTTTTTACGTCATCATTCGTTGCCTTTTGCATTCGTTGGTTCGCTTTTGTAGCCAACCAATCGGACCAAGCTTTCTTCTTTTCACACACAGCTGCTTGAACATTTTTGTCCATCCACAAATTCTTCTCTTTCTTACCTTTCCTCCTTTTAGACACGCCACATACATCAATAGCAGCACCAACCACTCCATCTTTAAATTTATTCCATAAACTTTCAATCTCATTTCCTTCGTCTTCACTCTTGAATCGCCCACTCAAATTTTTCAGATATTCTTCTCTAACATCCTCTTCTTGCAATCTCTCCACTTTTATTCGTTCAAGAATGCTCGAGGTTTCCTTCTTTCTATGGCGCCACCGATTAAAAAGACCACCGATTCGGGCAACGACCAGGTAGTGGTCAGTATCGATGTCGACCCCGCGGTATACTCGAGCATCTAGAACTTTCTTCTTCAGTTTTTCGTCCACAATTACAAAATCAATCATACTTCTAGCATTCCCTTCTTCCCTTGTATACACATGAATCCCCTTGTGCTCAAACATAGTGTTTGCCACAAAAAGACTATGTTCCACACATATTCCAAGCAAACTTCGTCCATTTTCATTCACCCGTTTGTCACCAAACATACCAAGAGTCCTTTCATATCCATCACGTTTCACACCTACCCATCCATTAAAATCTCCTAACATAATTATTCGCTCATTCGGTTCACATTCATTCAACGTATCACTCACACTTTCCCAATACTCATCTATTTCTTTTTGGGCTTTATTGGACTTTCTGGTGCCCAGATCCGTCGGAGCATAAGCACCCAAGACAAAGATCCGAGTAAGTCCAACTTTTAGCCTGATCCAGATGAGTCTAGGACTCACGTATTTCACTTCTTTCACACAATCATCCATTCTTTCGGAAAGTATGATACCAACTCCCTGACAGCCTCTCTTATCACTGCTTACACCAGACCAGTAAGCTGTGTAAGGGCTATGTTTCGTGGTATCACATCCTTTCCTCTTTGTCTCATTCACGCAGAGTACATCTATGCACCTATCATGCATCATCTGGCATACTTCATCAATCTTTTCATTCATTCCTCCTCTTACATTCAAAGTAGCAAAGCGGCTCTCGGTAGCCCGCTTTTCGCCCCCATTAGGAACGTGACGTGATGGATTGCGAATCTCATCGCCGCCATTTTTGGAATGTAATAATATCACCATTGCGTTCCCACGAGTAGCAAGGGAACATAGGTCCATTCTGGCAGAGCCCCGCATGCCAGAATAAGGCTAGCCTATTTCTGGGTTCGCCCGGTCCCAGGGCCACCGCTTGCGACTAGGCAAATGCCCCTAGCCATGAGTCCCTCGGCACGGTACACCTTGGACTGGCAGGAAGTGGGTAGGAAAATGGAATAAAAGGGGGGAACGGGTCAAAAAAGATAGGAACTTTGTAAGGAAGAGAAAGGAAAATATAAGGTAGTAGGATATTACTGACTCGGAAGACTGAGAAGATTCAGTATCATTCCAAAGAAAATTATTTATTAAGAAGTTCAAAGCGTATTTCTAATGATATAAAACAGATAATACACTAGTTATAAGTCGCAATTTATTACGGGATTATTTCTGTTATTCGTATAACATTTTATATAATTTAATGGTCCTTCGAGCCGGATTTTAACTTATCAACTGTTAATAAGAAAGCGGGTATTTCGTTAATAAACGTGCACTGTTCTGTTTAATTGTTCATAAGAATACGAGTTGTTAGTTCGTAAACGTGCATTCTTCTACGAGTTATGAGGTACATAAGTTTATGGTCCTTCGAGCCGGATTTCAGGTTTTTAACTAACCACAAGGATAAGATTTGTCAGTATACATGTACTCTTCTATGAGTTAGCTAGTTTAACCCAACAGTAAGTAACGTTTAAAGTATATTGAAGCGCTTACCTTTGGTACACAGCATTGCGGACTTATATTCTACTACAGGAACACCTTCTGGATCTACGTCAATGCGGATGATTACTTCATCACTGAAATACAATGTTGCATCATTTATATAATGTCATTTTAACTGATGGTAAGTGATAACGGTAATTTAAGGATTTTTTTATTGTTTTAGAGGTTTTACTTTACAAACCTGACTTCCTTTATAATGGAGTCATTGAAGCAGCGGTGGTCTTTAACCGTCGAGGCCCGGATATGAAGCTTCGCTATACCACTTTTTCGAGCTGTAACTTCTGTTCTTCTCGCTACAGAAGATCTTGCCGGAATGCAAACTATTTCATCTTTTGTTGAACCAATTACATAACTGTCTGTTACCACTTGGATTTTAACCTAAAAGTTTAATTATTGTTAAGTAACAGTCTATGTAACAAGTAACGCTATTATTCTTACTTATCGTAAGAAATTTTTCGAATGTAGGCCCACCATACTAATCCTTTAGGGGTTAGTTCAAGATATTTATCTTCATTGTGAAGCATAGACGCATTTCAACAGACTTAAATACTTGACCCAATTTAATTGAAAATATATCCGTAATTAAGCTGTCAAAGATTTGTTCGAATTTCGGCTACAGCCGCCAATCTCACACAGAGATTAACCTTATGTGCAGGTGAAATTATAGAAACAAACACACATTACAGAAAATATTAATGAGGTTGTTAAATAGTATTAAAAATAATATAAGTAAAAAACTACATAGCGCAAGAAAAGTGAATACAAATTAAGTATTGACTTACAAAATGGCTTGAAGGACCACAAATGGATGACCTATTTACGGCCTTTCGAGCCAGATTATACAGATATTACGTGTAATAATAAAATGAGAATCAATACGGATAATAAAATATTTCGCTTAACTTAACTTATATTACTTATGTTATATATATTACGCTTAACTTATATTTTAGTCTGTACTATAGTCATTTAATCAAAAATATGACTGAAAATATTTAAAAGACCACAAATTGGTGACCCATTTATGGCCCTTCGAGCCAGATTATATAGAAATTGTGTATGATAATAATAAGATAAGAATCAATACGAATTATAATATTTTTTGATGTTGAAAAACTCACTTATATTTTAATCTGTACTGTAGTTTTTATTAATAAAAAATGATACCGTGAAAATGTTTAATGGTAAATATAAAAAATAATTTTCTCTGTTCCAGGACATTTCTAGTTTAATTAGTCATATCAAACTCATCCACTTTCAAACGTGTAGGGGTTATTTATATAGAAATTTTATATAGTAAAAAAAACTTACTCCAATGGCTTGATACAGGTAGTTAAAAATACGGTAGGTGAGGAGGGCAGAGTCCCCGCGCCGCAGTCGACGTGGACCGTCCGCGTGAATGAAGAATTCACGGAAAACCTTCAAATTATTGAATGCAATTATCACGTTTTTATTGGAAGTATTGAATGATAATAAGCCGTCACGCTCCTCCGAGTACAATCAGCTCACATTGACTAAGATAACGATATAGCCAAAGCATCACAGCTAATTTTCATGGAACCATTACTTTAAATCAAACATTTTCTTATAAAAGAACAAGTAGGAATTAAAAAATATATATTAATCAGATGTTTCAAATACTGTAGAATCACGGTCAAATTACAAGTTTAAGATAGAAAAGTCAATGGATATAAGCATTAAATTCTCCGTTAGTCGATAATGACATACTTGCAAAACAGCTGGTTGGGAAACAGAAACCCCATTCTTAGCGAGGCAAAATGCTGAGGCCTCGAACCTGCTGATGGAGTCTGGTGCCCGTGCAGACACCGCCACTGAACCATTGGTTCCTACCGCGGTAAGTCGCCACAGCCATGACTGGAATAGGCCAATAGAACATATGTATACAAATAGACATTACAAAATGTTACACAAACTTAAAACTACGTTTTTCAGACATCTTACCCTATAATTAGAGTTTCTTCTACATAGTACCCAATATTAAGTTTATTCGATGTGTTACCCAATGTTTAAACCATGTTTTCTCGATATGTAACCCAATGTTAAAATCATATATTTTCGACATGTTACCCAATATTTAAATCATGTTTTTTCGATATGTTACCCCATATTGAAACCATGTTGTTTCGACATGTTACTCATTATAAAATAAAACAATGTTACCTTATATTAAAACTGTGTTGTCTCGACATGTTACCCAACATTAAAATCATGTTTTTTCGACATGTTACCCAATTTTAAAATCCTGTTTTTTCGATATGTTACCCAATATTGAAACCACGTTGTTTCGACATGTTACCCAATTTTAAAATCATATTTTCTCGACATGTTACCCAATGTTGAAACCATGTTTTTCGACATGTTACCCAATATTAAAACCATGTTTGTTCGACATTTTACTCAATATTGAAATCATCTTGTTTTACCCCATTTTTAAACCCATGTTACCGTTGTCATCTTAAAACGAGGTGTTATCAACATGTTACAAAAATCTGTTATGTTTACGTGCATTTAGTTGGTAAACTAACCTCTGAGAAATCACTCCTTTGTGTGTTTCCATCATCAGTCATCAAGAGTGCTGGTGCTGATGAGCAATGTACAGGTGGAGCAGCACCACTCAGGAGTCTTATCCCAGCTGAAGCTAACCAGCTCTTCATCAGTCCGAGGCTTGAATTTGGCACATCTGGTACATCTGATGCTTGAGACAAAGACCAGTAATATAATTGTCTTATATACATTATTTGATATAAGACAGTAGACATACAATAAAGAAGGGAATTGATTTATTTTCCTATGGGAATACAGAAACTCTTAGTGAGCGTCTACATTGCGAATAGAATCACTTTGTAAAATTTATAATCAATCGTGTGTTTTAGAGATGTCGTGATGAGTGACGATGATCGTTTTTCTATGTAAATATTCGTGAGCATCTACATTGCGAAAAGAATATGTTAAAATTAGACTTTAAAAAAAACTTACTCAAAAAGCATTCCCCAGCTGAATCATGTTCAGTCAAATTTCTATGCCCATCTATTAGTTTCCTGAGACCGCTTAAAATTTGGTCTCTTACGTTCTCAGGTGGTTGCATCCATTTAGATGCTGTATCAAGAATTGTCAGAGCACAAAGAGCTGGACCTGGAGTAGATATCTGCAGAGAGGCTACTGAACCGGGGAGAGTTAGACGAGTTGACCAGGTTGCTTCAACCTATTAAAAAAAATCAATTCTTGTAGGCTCCACAACGTCCAGGGTTTTCTGGAAGAGATCGCTAATGAGCGATAAGACCCAATTGCACACTAAAAGTACCTAATACTGAGTAATTGTACATCTCTTTTTAGTGTGGTGTTTAATAAAGCATATTATCTATCTATCTAACGTCCTTTTAATAAAACTATACTGGAAAGAAAGCAGCAAGGAACTCATTTAAAGATTTGTTTTACATATATTTAACTTACACATGTAAAACTGAAGTCAATAAATGCTTTCAGTAATCTTGAACTGTACGAATATGCCTTTCATATCGACGCTGGAAAGTGAACAAGTAGCAACCCGCAAAATAATATTTTTGTGAAAAGTTTTATTCAACAATAAAACTACTTAAATACACTTGACTTGTGGTGTGTGTGAACGGGCGAGTCGAACATAATAAATTTAAATATTTATCAAATATTAATATGTATTAATGCCCGATAAATGATTTTGGATTTACGAGTTACTAACGTGTTTACTTTCTAGTGTCTTTACATACAAATTAATTATATGTAATGTGAGACCTAAAAAAACATTGCAAGTACCAGATATTTTTGCATTTCATACTACCCTCGCAATATATTTGTAGATACCAATTAGTTTGAAATGTTTGCAATATAAAAATATTGAACTCAATCAATAATAAAGATAATACCACCACCTTCATAGGTACGCAGACACCACGTCCACGGTCCACCTGCCACGATCCTTGCATATCTCCTTCGCTTCTTTCATTCTCATTAAACATTTTATACAAGTTTAGAGTACTCTTGACCTGGCCCTTATTTAAGATGTCCTAGATTTGGTTCAAGAATGTTCGCGTTGGTCTTCCCCTTCCAACTTTCCCGTTCACTCTTGACTCATAAATCCTTTTCGTCAGTCTACTTTCATTCATTCTCTCTACGTGCCCAAACGATCTAAGCATACCTTTCTCAATTTTAGTCACTACATCTTCTTTTATACCACATCGTTCTCTTATCACACTATTTCTTACTTTGTCACTAAATTTCAACCCACTCATACTTCTCAACGCTCTCATTTCTACCGCATTTATTTTAATTTGTGCTTCTTCTGACATACCCAACTTTCACTACCATACATAAGTGTTGGCACCATCGCTCCTCTATGCACAGCCAGTTTGGCCCTTTGAGAAACCACCTGGCTATTCATAAAGGCGTGCAGAGCATTATTTACCATATTCCCTGCATTCGCTCTCCTTTCAATATCACTTTCACATGTTCCATCTTTTGTAAATTTAGATCCCTAGTATACAAATTCTTTCATCTCTTCCACTTGTTCCCCATCTGTCAAAATATTGCCATTCATCACGGATTCATCTCTTTCAAAAAGCATAACTTTCGTTTTGTTTACATTCACTTTCAACCCTTTCCCTTTCAAAGCTTCATTCATAGTATTTACTATCTCCTGTAGCCCATTAGCAGATGATGCAAATATTACTTGATCATCAGCGTAGAGTAAACATTTGATGAGTAATTCATTCATTCTTAACCCATACATACTTTCTTTTAAATCTGTCAAACATTTATCCATGAAAAGGTTGAACAGCCATGGTGACGCAACACATCCCTGTCGAACACCTCTTTCGACAGGAAACCACTCCGTGTACGCCCAGTTTATTCTGACACAAGCACTAGAAATCTCATAGAGAGACTTCAATGCTTGAATCAGACAACCGCTCACCCCATACGTAGATAACGTTGACCACAGCTCATTCCTCACCACTCGATCGATTAGCAATAACTTAACATTATAATAGTGAGTGATAGTGTGTGTCCGTGCGTGCATATACTATGAAAAAAAAGACAACCAAACAGAAGTTAAATATTCTTATTTTTACACGATTTATTTGATAGATGAACAGATACATATATCATATTTTAGTATTCAAGAAATGCAAAATAAAATTACAAAAAGGCATTAAAGATTAATTTTATTTAAAAACACACTCCATCAATATTTTTAACCACAAAAACATTGAAAACGCTAAAAATGGAACTAAAAGACTTATAGACCTCTTATAGGCCGAAAATAATCCACCACCGATATTATAAGACAGTAAAAAGCAGCAACCTTTTAACGTCCCACTATTGGGCACAGACAACCATGATTGGAAAGAGTTTGGAGCCATTTAACTGCGCTTCACCAACATACCGTTATCTGTTAAAAAATTGGACCCTGTTATACCTTTGGCTTTATCACTAGCAACAAAAAGCACTAGATCAGCTATTTCTTCAGGCTCTGATATTCTGTTAAGACAGTTCTTCGACTTTACATACTCTTCATTTATAGACAACTTGCTGTTGATAATGAAGTCAGTTTTAACTGGTCCAGGGCTAATTGTATTAACCCTAATACCATGTGGTGCTAGCTCAGCTGCAGCACAAGCACCAAAGTGGTTCACAGCAGCTTTGGAAACATAATAATTCACCGTTCCTGGTATCGTATTGGTTATTAAACCAGCAACACTTGATATATTTACAATATTACCCTTCGTTTTCACTAAATATGGTGCAGCAACTGTAGTCATGTGGACAAGACCTCGTACGTTCGTACTAAATACTTCATCATAAGCCTTCATCATATCGTCTTTTAAAATATGTCCAGTTGAAGAAAACCCAGCGTTGTTAACAAGTATGTCTAACTGTCCAAATTTCTTTATGGTTTCATCTATAATTCGTTGGACATCTTTGTCTTTGCTTAGATCAGCTATTATAACAAGTGGTTTGTTGCAACGAGCTGCAACTGCTTTGAGTTTCTTCTCGTTACGTCCAACCATTGCTACTTCAGCCCCTGCTTGGCTGAAAGCCACTGCTGTAGCAGCTCCAATGCCAGAGCTGGCACCAGTTACAAGCACGACTTTGTGTTCAAAACCCATTGTGTTTTCTCAACAAAGTTTCACACAATATTGATTTCTTTCTTTCTTAACGCTTGTAATATATCGTTTCTTGCCCATTGTTGGTTGGAAGAAACTATATCTTATCGACTATATAATAAAGGTTCATTTTGTTCAACACAATAAATTAGTCCTTTATAGTGATAATAGGCATCAAGTGGTACAAGTACGTACTTGGAGATGATATCAAATGTAAACACGGAACTAGGTTTTAAAGAAGTTTATATATAGATTTCTTTCAATTCCTCCCATTAGTTCACTTCTTGCCTATATCATTTTGTTTAAATATTTAAGTTCAGTTTAAAAACATTTTTTGATATCATAACAGATAATATATGATTTTAAGACATTTTTTTCAAATATATTGTTATTTAAAAATTAATCAGTGAATTATCTTTTATTAAAGTTTTTTTGGCATGATTGTAGAGTGTTTCTATATATGTATTGAGTTTAAAAAAATCTTTCTAGATGGTGTAGGAATCTATTTTATTGTTTTTATGTACTAAAATAGTTGCTAAATAAGTAAGCTCATTTTTTTCAAATTATGCTTCATTGTTTCTTAAATCAATTAGACACGAAGAGAGACAAATTTTACAAAGTAAACATGACAGAAGCGAATTTTTTAAGTCTTGTTTATATTAAAATCCGTTGAATAGTTAAAAAGATATAAGCAAAGATACAGCGGTTTAACTATATTTCATACTGTGTAAAGTTATATAGATATAACATTGCACAATATTACAAATTATCACAAATAGATATTAGTGGGTAATCCACTTGAATCAATGACTATAACAAAATAGATTACCTCAATTTACATGTCATTAAATAACACTAATCAGATACTCGAATTTGCTTCCACTTTTTAAAAGGCTCATATACGCTTGGGCAGTACTGTTTGAACAGTGCGTGTTGCCAGTGATGACGTACGGCTCCGAAATGATGATGGTCGCTGACTATGGGCCTCATAAGAAAGCTCAGGGTCACTCAGCGTGCGATGAAGAGGGCTATGCTTGGAGTGTCTCTACATAACCACATCAGAAATGAGAAGATCAGTAGCAGAACCAAAGTCGCCGACATAGCCCTGCGAATCGCGAACCTGAAGTGGCAATGGGCGGGGCACATAGTCCGAAGGACCGATGGACGTTATGTTGCGAAACTGCTGGAGCGGCGACCCCTACAAGGTGGACCGACGACAAAAAGAGGGTTCCCGGTAACCGCTGGAGCCAGGCGACGTCGTCATTACGTGAGACCTATGTCCAGCAGTGGACGTCCATCGGTTGAAGCGACGACGACAACGTATGTATGTAAATATGTAACGGAATCTTTGAGCGCGAGTTTTAGCTATCTCCTGAAGTCTAATTAATTGGAAACTTTGCATACGTACTAACACATTAATTGTGAGTCGTTTCAGTTGTGCGCTGATAAAAGGGCATGGGTAATTTTTTTTGAAGTGGAACTTCTTTAGGCGTCTGAGGGTTTTTACGGATGAAACGCGTGATTAGCCTCACAAGAATGTGCAGCGTGTTTTATTCTAATTCGTTTGAAGGTTAGATAGTTTTCATATTTACAAATAACATGTGGCATATTAATTTGCCACTCTTCATATAATTTAATGTACTACTATTTTTTCATATAATAAAAATATTTCATAAATTCTCTTTTCTACCTCATTGGTCTAGTGGTTAGCATGTTTGACTACAGACATGGAGTCCTGGGTTCGATTCCCGGGTCGGGCCAGTTCGAAAATCAATATTGAGTTTTCTATTAAGATTTTCGCAATATTTGCCCGAAGTTGGGAAGTTGGTGGTGTGATCCACCCTCGTGCCTCGGAGAGCACGTTAAGCCGTCGGTCCTGCGCCTGATCTCTCACCGGTCGTGTCGGATTCCAGTAACTTCGGGCTAAGAGAGCGAATGAATAGAGAGTGCACTAGTATATTACGTCTGCCAACCCACAGTGCAGCAGCGTGGTGGGTCTATGCTCTAAAAACCCTCGCTCCTCGGAGTTAGGAGGCCAGTGCTCAGCAGTGGGACGTTAATGGGCTGCTACTTACCTTTTTTATCTCTTTTCTAATAATGAAAAATACACGTGGCATTTTTATTTACCATTCGTCATTCATTTCTATAAATTATTTTTATTTAACATTTTAATGACAATTAAATTTCTAACATATTTTCTTTTTCCCTTCCTCTAAGTCTCGGAAATCTATAGTTTTAGATTTGTTTAAATATAAACAAGACTCAAAAATTACTTTGTCAGTTTTAATTGAAAAATATGACGGCGGCAACGATTTTCAATGTTGGTAACAAGGTGTGCAGCGAGCTAGCAACAAACGTCTATCAACATTCGAACTACCCCCACTCGCAGAAACTAGTATAAAAGGGCTTGCATTAGACTGGCGGGCATTTCACCCTAGATGCGTGCATGCACTTCACCGAACACATTCGCACCGTCCGTGGCAGGGCAGCGTTTGTGCTAAGTCGCCTCTATCCCATGATCTGCAAGAAGAGTAAATTGTCACTGCGCCACAAGGTGACACTCTACAAAACTTGCATCCGCCCCATATTCTCTTATGCGAGCGTAGTGTTCGCTCACGTTCCTGCACGCCGGCTGGTTCGACTCCAGACGCTGCAGAACAAATTCATGCGCATAGCCACGGGCGCCCGCTGGTTCATGCGCAACGTCGATCTCCACAGAGATCTCGACCTCGCAACGGTCAACAATCATTTCAAAACGCTCTCCGTAGATTACTTCAAGAGAGCCGTCAGTCACCCCAACCCTCTCATTAGAAATGCCGCCTCTTATGGGATTAGGCTAAACATCCCGCCTAGGAAGAGGCGGCCCAAACACGTCCTTGACGACCCAGACGACCAGATTACTATTGACAATGCCCCGTACACTAACACACACACACAGCGTCTTCGCCGGCGAAGACGAGGTCCCCGCTATCTGACGCACCCCGGCCGCGGCTCCCAGTCGCGGACCCATGGGCGTCAAGATTAAGCACCTGTCCGATTGTCTTTTTCAGCAGCAGCAAACGTTGCTCTAAGCCTAGGTCCGAGCCTCGCAGGAAGCGCCCCTAGAGCAATGTTTCCCCCACGACGCAGCAGGGCCCTTCTACGGGCCCACCCCTCGGCAGAGCTTCTGCGCTCGCCACCCCTCTCGGTTACGCTGTCAAAGCCAGTAGGGCTAACAGCAACTACACACATCGAAAAAAAAAAACTGGCGGGCATTCTTACTCGAAGTGCTGCCCGATGCACACCTTGCACCCATAAATTATTGGTTATTGTCAGTTATTTATGTCAGTTAGTAAAAAATAATTAATGATTTAGTTTAAAGTAATAAATAATCTCTGTGATAATTGACTGTGGTTGTCTTTATTTAAACGATGGAAGAACAGAACCCGATAAATACATATGAAAGACTTATATTTTACAAAAACTAAATGCTTTTATATACATACCTTGTTCGCAAAGCACTCCTCCATTTCAAAATGCTTTGAAGCTGTTATCAATTCGTCTTTGTGATAGAAGTATGCCACCAAATGACTATCAGGGCACATCTGCTGACTGACTTTTATAGGCAGCATGACTTTAGATAAATGGCGGTCCAAAAGAGAATCCACTTCAGAAGAGTTTTTGCCATTTGGAGAGAAATTAGGTAGTTTTTCCAGGTTCCCTATGTTTCTAGGGCATATTGTGTTGCGTTCTGTGGTCTGGATTTTATCAGTGATGCTTCTTATGGGGCATTGAGTGGTAGCCCCCCATCTGTAGATGACACCCCCTCGGGTTACAACCTATAAAATAATTATAAGTTATGAATCATTTGACATTTTTTAAGTGAGTATAAGCCGTCACGATATGTAACGCTCGCAAAGGTAACGTCGTCTAGGGGGGAGAGAGAGAGAGAACACTTTTGTTGTACACCACAAAATAACATTAAAAAAAGGAAATACAAAAAAGATCAGTACAATAAGGCGGCCTTATCGATATCTAGCGATCTCTACCAGGCAACCTTTGGGTTACGGAGAGTTACAATTTTACTTGATATTTATTTCACTACTTTTCACTATAAAGGCAAAAAAGCCACTCTCAAATTCGCCACTAATAATTTTATCTCACAATATAATTGCACTACAGTCTCGTCGTCGTCGTCGCTTCAACCGATGGACGTCCACTGCTGGACATAGGTCTCACGAAATGATGCCCACAAGACCCGATCTTGTGCCGCCTGGCTCCAGCGGCTACCGGCGATCCTCCTTATATCGTCGGTCCACCTTGTGGGGGGTCTTCCTACACTGCGTCGTCCAGTGCGGGGTCGCCATTCCAGCATTTTCCGACCCCAACGTCCATCGGTTCGTCGGACTATGTGCCCCGCCCATTGCCACTTTAGGTTCGCGATTCGTAGGGCTATGTCGGTGACTACAGTCTACCACCAACAATTTCACTGCACTACAAGCGAATGTAATTGCACTACATCCCACCACCAACAACAATTTCACTGCACTACAAGCGAATGTATTTGCAATACAGCCCACCACCAACAACAATTTCACTGCACTACAAGCGAATGTAGTTGCACTACAGTCCACCACCAACAATTACACTGCACTACAAGCGAATATAATTGCACTACAGCCCACCACCAACAATTTCATCTCACCACACGCTATAAAACTGTACTACAATCTACTATTATCAATTTTACTACACTACAAATGAATAAAATTGCACTACAGTCCGTCACTAACAATTTTACCAAACTACACATTAATAACATTACACTTCAGTCCACTTCTTACAGTTACACTACTACTTACCACAAAATGTACAGTGATTGGTGTGACAATGTGACCTAGGTTTAGGTACAAGGGGAGTAGGGTCCGGTCTCTAGAGTCGGCCCTAAGAGCCCCTAAAGCAGCCCTTCCTTGTGTACTGGAACATCTCACCACTAAGTGTGCTGTTGCGTTATATAACCGCGCCTTTAATAAAAAAAATCTAATAAATTCTACAAATAAAAAAGTCTTTACTTATCTTAACTTAACCTTTTTTTTTTTTGCTGGGAAATGCTTTTACGCACTTACCCTGACCAGAATGGATCAGGAGTGTGGGACTCAGCGAGGGAAGAGACTTCGCAATACCCACTAAAACCCAGCGGAACCCTCTTCATCCGTAAGTGAGACACCAGAGGTTCAGCTTGCGCATTCTTCACTGGTGCCCTAGATGAGTCCGACTGAGGATTCATGGAGGTGGGAGCAGGTGCGCAAACAAGCGCCGCCTAGTATCCCGCCTCCTTCGGCGGTGAGAGGGAGCATCTACTGCATTCTCTCTATCTCGCTCGTGGGCCTCCTTTAGCGAGATTACAGTCTCGCAGAAGAGCGCCACTTCCGCCCAACATCTCTCACTTGACAGCATCGCGCCTACAATGCTCTCAAGCGAGAGTTCTCCGCCGATCAACGCCACCAAGCGGTGCCGCTGAGGTCCCCATTCTGCGCATTCTGCCACAGTGTGATGTGCTGAGTCGATAGCTGCACCACACTCGTGGCAAGCAGGCGACTCCTCTCGGCCAATTTGGTGCAGGAACTTTCCAAAGCAGCCATGCCCGGTCAAAACCTGCACCAGTCTGTAGGAAAGCGTCCCGTGCCTCCTGGAAAGCCATTGCTCCAGGTGAGGACGGATCGCCTCCACAGTGGCCACACCCGCTATTGGGGACCTGAGGTCCTCCTTCCACTTGTGAATCAGAGCCTGATCGGCTTGGACCCTGATCCTCCGAACCTCAACGACGTCAATTGGGAGGCCTTGAGCCCTCGCAGCTGCCCTGTGCTGATACGCAGCCGCAAGAACTTGCGCGCGCAGTTCCCAAGGGGGATCGCCCGCCAGAAGAGTCGCAGCAGTCCATGATACTGTACGGTACCCTCGTATTGCTCTGACCGCAATCACCCTCTGCGCCTTATGCAACAAGGGGATATTTGATGCAGTCAAGGCATCGACCCACACGGGTGCACCGTACAAAGCCATACTGGCAATGATCCCAGCGTACAGTCTCCTACAGAGCGATCCAGGCCCCCCCACATTTGGCAGCAATCTTCCAAGCGCTGCGGCTGCATTGACGAGCCGCGGGGCTAACCAAGTGAAATGCGCTTGAAAGATCTTAACTTAACCTAATATTTTGAGTAAGTTAATTATCTTTTGTGCTGAGCTTACCCAATAAAGTTTTTCTGTAATTTACCTTTAGAATCACAAGATCGGGTCTTGTGGGCATCATTTCGTGAGACCTATGTCCAGCAGTGGACGTCCATCGGTTGAAGCGACGACGACGACGACGACGACCTTTAGAATTGGTCTATTGGATAGATTTGAAGTTCGTCTGTAATTTACTTGTTCAATTCGATCTGTATATTGTCATTATACTTGGCTGTTCGTTACCTTTAAAAGCCTGTCTTTAATTTACCTTTTACCTGCCAGTTACTTTTTTACCTTGGTATGTTAGTTACCTGTCACTTCGATTGTCAGTCACCTTTAAAACTTGTCTGTAATATGTCTGTTTAACTGGATCTATTAGTTACTTCTTATCTAGACCTTTTAATTAATTTTAAAGCTTGTTTTAAACTACACTTCAATGCGGTCTGTCAGTTACCTTTTTAACTTGGTCTGCTACTTTTTAACTGTTATCTGTAATCTACCTGTTTAACTGGATCTGTTAGTTACCTTTTCATCTTGGTCTATCAATTAGCCTTAAAGCTTGTTTGGAATCTACCTGTTTATCTAGACTATTATCAGGTGTTTTTAGTAGCTTGTCTGTCTGTTCGACACGGTCTGTTAGTTAGCTTTTAAAGGTTGTCTGTACTCTACATATTTAACTAGATCTATTAATCACCTTTTCAGCGCGATCTGTTAGTTATTGTTTAACTTGGTCTGATAGTTACCTTTTTAACTCGGTCTGTCAGTTACCTTTCCAAATTGTTTTAGGATAAGATCTACAGTGAATGATAAGTTGTTATGAAACTGATCATCCTACTCCTGTGACCAGCAATGGGACCCTATTAAACTAATTATTACATTTTAATATCTATTACCTGAAAGCTGTAGTAGGGAGTGTTATCATCATCAGCGGTGAACATCACCATACCAATTCCTTTCGCATCGGTAATGGAATCCACACACAAGCTGTTCGTAGTATTGAATACAGTTCCTTCAGGAGTAAGAGATGGCGACCGACAAACAGTCACCCTTTCATTAACAGCTGGTTTGTTATCCCAGCAAAGTGTTTTGACCTTGAAAAAAAAAGGTCATAAAAGCAACAAATTTAAAATTAATATATAAATATTTTCGCACAGCGGTATGAACAGTTTGCTTTTCGGCCGGTGTGTGCACGAGAAAAGCGCCTCGTTGTCTCCCGATCAGATTCCACTGGTACGCATTCGCCTTACGCAGAGGTAGAACTTTCCATCGCAGGCTGTGCATCGCTATACTATATTGATAGCCATCGGCTAGCTGACAATAACAGGCGCCAAATAAGGAAGAGATTGAGGGTGGGAGAGGGGGAGAAAGAGCACTTGCGTGGTGTCTGTGCATGTATATTGTGTATGTGCACACTCGTGCGTGTCTGTATACGTCTAATATGTGTCTGCGTATTCGTGTGTGCGCGCGTCTACTATGCTTCTAAACATACTATATATGTGTGCACGCGTGTAGTATGTGTCTATCTCTCAATGTGTGAGTGAGCATGCAGTATGTGTCTGTCTATGTCTGTGTGCCCGAATGTGTTACATGCCTATGTGTGCATGTACTATAAAACACCTAGCTTTTTAAACCCAAAGGTTGTCTGAAACAAATCGCTATCGGTAAGACAGTCTTTTGTACATGAGTACAAATAAAAAAATATATGGTATGCGTTTGTGCCTGCTAGGATGAATATGTGTGTGTATCTCTGTGTATACGCCTGTAAGTATTTTGCATAAAGCTTACTTTGATTTTATAAGGTAGTCCAGGTGATATGACCGCCCGATGCTTGGTGAGGAACTCCAGCTTCACTGGATCATCTACCACCTGTGAGACCACTGTTGTATTCTGCCACAATCGAGTTCCTTCCTCCTGAAACATAATGATCTTTGCAAGAATTTTGATTAATTAAAAATTTTAACAAGTACTAGTCTTTATTTCTTCGTGAATAAACAGCAAGGAATCGATTTGCCGAATTTGACGATAAAGTTATTATCAAGACCGATTCGATTAGACATCGATTTTGATATCGATTTGCAATTTTGATAAGCTCATGAGATTTTTTGATTTAGATCTCATTTTTTTATTGATTTCGATAAGGTTTTACACGGATATAGAAATCAATATCGATATTTAAAAAAAAAAGAAAAAACGTACACCCATCCGACTGAATTAGTTGTGGGCTCTTCTCAGGAGGGCGCGAAGCAACCCTCGCAACTTTAGATTGTAAGTCGTTCTTTAATATCATCATCAGGCGCACATTAAAATAATTTATTTAAAAAAATGATATTTGACGATTCAAAAGTGCTATAAGTTGAATAAATAAATTTGAATTTGATAATCTGATAAAATTTTTGATTTAATTTAAATTTTTAGAGTATGAATTTCGATATATAATGCAATAACGATTTTGATAAACTCATAGGCGATCACGTTTTTTACATTGAATTCGATATCGATTTCAATTATGATTTAGTTTTTATATCGATTTAGAATATGTAATCTACCTCTTCAACTCAATATGACAATGCCTTTTAAAGCTTATCAGTAATCTGCCTGTTCATAGTCCGTAACATAGTCTGTCAGTTACCTTTTTAACTTGCTCTGTTAGTTACCTTTCATCTTGGTCTGTCAATTACCTTTAAAGCTTGTTTGGAATCTACCTGTTTAACTACACCTGTCAGTTACCTTATAAACTTGGTCTGTAAGTTACCTTTTTTTCTTGCTCTGTTAGTTACCTTTCATCTTGGTCTGTCAGTTACCTTTCAAACTTTTTTGACATATACCTGTTTAACTAGATCTGTCAGTTACCTTATAAACTTGGTCTCTTAGATAGCTTTTAAAGCTTGTCTGTACTTTACCTATGGAACTAGATCTAGCAATCACTTTTTTAACTCGCTCCGTTAGTTACCTTTTTATGTTGATTTAGCAATGTATTTAGAAATCAATTTTGATTTAGCAATCCATATCGATATCGACTCCCTTTTGATTTAACCTACCTGAAAAGAGAAGTCTGCTACAATAACATCAGGTGGACTGGCTCCATCTAGTCCAATCCTTTTAGCGGCAGCAGCATGGCGATGGCAGGCCCGGGGTGCTTTCAAACGGACGGCAGTTCGAACCCCAGCTGTACCTTCACTGGGACCTCCAGCACCCCTCAAACGGATGACCAGCATTCCTTCCACAGCTTCTGACCACGGATATCTGTCCAGATACCTTATTAATTATAATAACACCTTTTAGCAAAGTAACTATGTATGTTCTATAATCGATTTCTTTTCCAAAATCGATTTAGCCATATCGAATATTATATCGAAGAGTTTCATTAATTTCCCTTACTTAATTAAAAAGTGATATATACTACGCTTTTTCTAGTCACCTTATCTGATGATACAGTTTAAGATGGTAGTTCTTAACATTATGAACAGTTTTCCTTGGTGGTAAAGAATCCCACCAATCTACACTCAGATGATTTTTATATTCGTCCGATGCACTCGAAATAATTGTTATGGAAAGTCGATATATCAAAATATCGATTTTGTAAAGAAATTAATCGTTACATCACAACGATGTTTCGAATCTCGAATTATCGATATTCGATATTGCTTTATTATGAAATTATATAAACCTTTAATAAGACGATTTCTATTTTAATTACTAACCTAACACATACTGTCCAGACGAGTCGTTCGCTTGTCCGAAGTATGGTGGGCGCGTGTCTCACAGTCAGTTGGAATGGCGGGAGCTCATAATTCCCCACCCAGAATGAAGTAGATCCCTAAAATATTACATTAATTTTCAGGGAAAATTTTGTAATAGTTATCTATTGAAATCATTCCAAACATTCAAAATTGTTTTGTCTATCTGTTTGTTCTGTTATAACTTGATAACGGTTTTAAAGTTCACTCACGTAGACACATACAGAATTATATATATATAAAGGTTAGAGTTGTTAATTTACAACAACATATTATCTGTCATCACAATCGATGATGTTTGAATTATTTGAAGTAGCTCCGAGAAGACAAAATACTGGTCCTTCGAGCCAGATATTACAATATATATTGGTATGTAGCACGTATTCCTGCTATACACCTTTTGAGCTATAACAGGACATACACACAGATAAATAAAAATTTAAGACATGGCAAAATAAATGACAATGACTCATATCTATTTAATCTTGTATACCTGTGAGCCATCAGCCAACCTCGCTCTCACTGTCCATTTGCCAGGAGGTGCCAGATCATCGAGCTGATGCTGCAGCTGAGCCAAGCCCAGCCTGGTTCTGACGCGTTGCCATTGAGCTGTCTTCACGCCATCCCAGGCACCATTTGGTCCTTCAAACCATACTTCATCAATCTAGAAGAAAAAAACCTCAAGAACATCTGGCACCAAAGCTGCAATGTAAATGGGCTTCTACATTAGCTCCCGGGATGTACGGGTATCCTAAAGATATTTAAAGAAGATGAAGACAATTTTCCTATCGTGGATACGATCGAGCAACTTCCTTAGCCAACTCAAACTCAAAGAGCCGAAGCTTTTAATGACGTCTTCTGCCTCGTCTCATCTTGATGACATCTCTGGATTCCTCGTAAGCTAATCATAGGCTGCTATCCAGTGGTTGATGACATTAAACATGATGTACATCTAGTGAAGGATGTAGCTAGGAGGTTCTTTTTACCTAGATCGCCACCTATGGAAACCAGCAGCAGCAAGGGAAGTGCTAATGCATAGCGAAGACGGGACTTCAATTGCCCTTTAAACAATTGCATGTTTTGAGAGAACACCGTTCATGGTTCAATATTTTACACGTGCTCGCGAAAAGGGAAACCCAGGTCCTTCAGAGAAGCATCCAAATAGAAAGTTATGCCTCAAATATTGCCTTAGGTATCTGGTAAACAGTTTAAGACAAACTCCTACTGTGTGGTCGTTTGGTGTTTGTTACACATCTAATCGCTTGTCATCAATGTGGCGCAGCTATCGATTCAGCGCATCACATTGTGGCACCTCAGCGTCACCTGGTGGCGTTGATCAATGGTGACCTCTCTTTGGGGAGCATTGTAGGCGCGATGCTCACCAGTGAGAGATGGTGGGCGGAAGTGGCCTTTTTTTGCGAGGCGGTAGTTTCGCTGAAGGAGGACTATGAAATAGAGAGGGAGAATGTAGTGGATGCTCTCCCTTTCCGCCGACGGAGGCGGAGACAAGGCGGCGCATGTTTGCGCACCTCCTGTCGCCTCCGTAAACCCTCCGCCGGACTCATCCGGAACACCAGGGCAGAATGCGAACGCTGAACTACTGGTGCCTCACTAATGGATGAAGAGGGTTCTGCTGGGTTCTAGAGGGTATTGCGAGACCTTATCGCCGAGTCCCGCACTTCTGACTGGTCATCGGTCAGGGTTAGTGCGTAATTTGCATTTCCAGTGACACAAAAAGGATTTGAACGGACAGTGGGTCTAGAACAGCAGCACACAAACAGCAGGTATACTAGCATCTGTGAAAATGCCAGTTATCGCCAGCAAAGATCCTGGATTTGATTTAAAAAATTGTTTCTTCTAATTTGTCTAAGTTTGGACAAGTGGGAGGATTTACGAGTAGCTAGCCAATCTACCAGCAATACAGCAATTTGAGAAAACGTAAGGGGTAAATTACTCTCAGCACAATTACATTTCAGTCTGCTTCATAATTTTATCATTGAAAGTTTAGACCTCCTGATTTATATGCTCTTACAGAAGAAAGCCGTTGTTAGTTTCGTATGATTAGTCATATCACATACAAACTTGACATGATTAATAAGGTAAATAGTAAACAGTAGTCATCAAAGGTACGATTTATAAAGGTACGGTTCGATGTATGACTGAGCAATATTTGCTCACGCGACAGTTATAACCGTGTCAGTGTTACGCTGAGTGTGCCATTATACTGTTACGGTCACTGTGTTAAATTAACGGCGATTTATGTAAGGTCTGGAATATATTTATATATTTAATTGATTCAAAGGGCTAGACTGGCTGTGCATGCTGGAGTGTTGGTGCTAACACATGTATGGTAGTGAAAGTTGGGTATGGCGGAAGAATCACAAAAGTAAAATAAATGCGGTAGAGATGAGAGCGTTGAGAAGCATGAGTGGATTAAAACTGAGTGACAGAGTAAGAAATAGTGTGATAAGAGAACGTTGTGGTATAAAAGAAGACGTAGTGACTAAAATTGAGAAAGGTATGCTTAGATGGTTTGGGCATGTAGAGAGAATGAATGAAAGGAGACTGACAAAAAGGATTTATGAGTCAAGAGTGAATGCGAAAGTTGGAAGGGGAAGACCAAGGCGAACGTTCCTGGACCAAATCCAGGACATTTTAAATAACGGCCAGGTCAAGAGTACTCTAAACCGACGAACTTGTATGAAAGGTTTAATGAGAATGAAAGAAGCGAAGGAGATATGCAAGGATCGTGGCAAGTGGACGGATGTTGTCTCTGCCTACCCCTATGGGAATGAGGCGTGATGCTATGTATGTATGTAATTGATTCCGTTCACCACTATTACATACTAAGGAGAGTAAAACTTATACTAAGAAGCGGCTTGACAAAGGGCGATCTTATCGCTTTATAGCGATCTCTTCCAAACAATCTTAAGAGCAAAGAAAGGTAAAAAAGTAAGGTATATATTGCAAGCCTTATAACACAAAGAAACAGTGCTCTAGTCACAGTTAAAATCTTCTATCGGTATCGTCTTTATATTATTAATTATTCGTGACATTTAAGTTAAAACAGACGTAACAATAAAATATACCTATAGCTTTATGAGAACATCGTGGTATAAAAGAGATATAGTGACTAAAGTTGGAAAAAATGGAAGGAGACTGACAAAAAGGATTTATGAGTCAAGAGTGAACGGGAAAGTTGGAAAGGAAAGACCAAGGCCTACGTTCCTGCAACAAATCCAGGACATTTTAAATCTGAGGCAGGTCAAGAGTACTCTAAACCGACGAGTTTGTATGAAATGTTTAATTAGAATGAAAGGAGCAAAGGATACACAAGGATCGTGGAAGGACGTGGTCCTATGTATGTATATATGATACTTGTAATTAGCGTTCGTAAGTAAAATAGTTATAGTAGCTTCCCGTTAATAAGTGTCCAATGTTGAAGTAAACTTCTTTAATGAGGGTAATTTTTTTACGGATGAAATGCCTGATTTATGAAATGTCACGAAGACGTGAAGCGGTCAAATCGTTCGTCATTTGAGATTTCAATAAATTATGTGTATTACTGCCGACACCTTTAATATTTTAATGACAATAAAATACCTCACATATATTCCTTTTACCCTTCTTATAAGTCTCGGAAATATAATCTTTAACAATTGTATTAATATAAACAAGACTAAAAAATTACGTTTGCCAAAGAAGTTTCACTTCTTACATATGTACTTTGTACGCACGCACTTTTATTTTCGCATTAAATATCTTTTCTCAGGCTTTTGACTATCTGTGTACCAAATTACATTTAAATCGGTTCAGTAGTTTTGTCGTGAAAACGCAAGAGAGTTACTTTCGCATTCATAATATTAGTAAGGATTCTTTAATGGATACTCGACTTTACATGAAAAGTCACGTAACAACATGTGACTACAACATACACATGTAATACCGGTTTATCGAAACTCGAACACTAAGAGAGTTGATTAAACAGTTATATCTGTTACATACTTTGCTTATACCTGCTTTTACTTTTTTTTTCATTTAAATATTTGAGGTAAAAGTGGTATTTATTTATTAATTAACCCGTCAGGTATTGTGCTGTGTAAATTATATTACATTTTAACTTGAAACTGTAATGATTTATAATAAATATGGTTTTTTAACTCATTTATATTAGATTCGTCTGAATGTATGTCTATTCATTTATAAAGCGTCTGCCTTCTCTCTCTTTTCTCTAACGGTCTCCTTATACGTTGGATAGTGTGAAGGTCGTTTAAGGTCGCTTCCGCTGTTTGTAACCTTATATCTTTTAAAATAAACAACGGATTTTAATGTAATTTTCAGCAATAGATAGAATGATTCAATAGGAAGCTTTAAATGTATAATACGTACATATTTTATTACAGAAAAGACGAGAAATTCAAACATTTGTAATGCGATGTAACAAACATATATTTGTGTGCTTAAATCGCAAATATTAGATAAACTTTACAAGATATATCAACTTAATGTATTAAAGAATTGTATATCATAAAAATATCTATAAAAAAGTCCGTCATTATATATATTTATCTCAAAAATATAACCCACTGTAACCGCTGTCATCTTTTACATATTACAAAAGTATGCGTTAATTACCAAGCCATTTTATACAATACAGTATTATTCCTTATTCAATGGAATACATTACGTATATTGTGTATTTAATGTAGTTCAAAACAGTCTTTAACTGTGTTTAAATAAAGTGGATATCACAGATTTAGTAAACGAAGGCACAGCGGTTGGGGGTATATCATAGTTTCATTAAAGTGGATATCTAAGGAGATATTAGAGATTTAGTAAGCGAAGGCACAGCGGTTGGCGGGTGTATCATATTTTCATTAAAGTGGATATCTAAGGAGATATTAGAGATTTAGTAAGCGGAGGTGCAGTGGTTGGCGGGTGTATCATACTTTCATTGAAGTGGATATCTAAGGAGATATTAGAGATTTAGTAAGCGGAGGTGCAGCGGTTGGCGGGTGTAACATCGTTTCATTAAAATGAATATCTCAAGAGATATCAGAGATTCAGTTAGCGAAGGCACAGCGGTTGGCGGGTGTAACATCGTTTCATTAAAATGAATATCTTAAGAGATATCAGAGATTTAGTAAGCGGAGGCACAGGGGTTGGCGGGTGTAACATCGTTTCATTAGTGAATGTCTAAGGAAATATTAGAGATTTAGTAAGCGGCGGCACAGCGGTTGGTGGGTGTATCATAGTTTCATTAAAGTGGATATCTAAGGAGATATTAGACATTTAGTAAGCGAAGCAGGTTGTGGCAAAGTTACATAAGCATGAAATAGATGTCGCTGTACTTTAACACACAAATACATACATTGTAAATTCCATGTAGATCAAAACTATAAAATAGATATCTTAGAAGATATCAGTGATTTAGAAAGCGGAGGCGCAGCGGTTGGCGTCCCGGTAGCGAAGTTACATTATCATCAAATAAATGAGAGAGAAGCTGGGAGAAGCTGGGATGCCACAGCATATCATTAACATTATTAAGTTGTAGTATAGTAATCAGGTCAATGTGGTGAAATGGTCGAGAAGCTACTCGAGTCCGTATAGGTTGGAGTGCGGGGTGAGGCAGGGGGGCTTAACCTCCCCTAAGCTTTTCAACTTATATGTCAACGAACTGATAGAGGTCCTTAGCAGCACCCGTATGGGGTGTCATATTGACGGCGCGTGTCTCAATAACATAAGTTACGCGGATGACATGGTGCTGTTAAGTGCCTCTGTCTGCGGCATAAGGAAACTGTTAGGTATCTGTGAGCAATATGCTTACCGTCATGGCCTATCTTATAATGTAAAGAAGAGTGAATGCATGGTGTTTCAGGCCAAGGGTAAGTCGCTGCCCTCTTCAGTCCCGTCTATGAAGCTTTATGGGATTCCTTTGCAAAAGGTGGAAAGTTTTAAATACTTGGGCCACGTACTGACCCCTAACCTGAAAGACGATGCTGACATGGAACGCGAGCGTAGGGCGTTGTCAATGAGGGCAAATATGATCGTCCGCACGAGTAGCAGGTGGGTCCATTACACTCAAAAACAGTACAGCGCCCTACGCGTGCAATAATAATGCATTTAGGATGCTGATGGGACTACCCCGATTCTGCAGAGCTTCAGGTATGTTCGCCAACGCGCGTGTGGATTGCTTCTATGCAACCATGCGTAAGCGGTGTACATCCCTGTTGCGAAAAGTCCGGACCAGTTCCAGCAGCGTCTTGAGTGCGTTTGCTGCCAGGCTCGACTATCAGTATTTGAACCACTGCTCATTGGTTCATGTACTGACAAGTCAGACCGGAAGTAGATTTAAGTAGCCATAATTGTATTACTAACACCTAGTTTTTTAAGTTCATCAATGTATTTACTAACACTACTAACACCGCTATGACCGCTATAACGGTTGAAATAAAAGATTTTTATTTATTTATAAATGTAACACACACATTTCTCTCATTGTATAGACACCATTGACCTATAAAATAGTAGTGTACTCACTGTAGTATGCGCGGGTGTCAGGTCTGCTTTGAGAGCAACAGCTCGGAATCGAATCGTGTCCCCTGGACGGTACCTCGCCCGTTCCGTGTGGACTATCACCACACGACCACTGGCTATGCGGACTGAGATTTGATTCTCCCATGCGCAATTTACTTCGGGATACCTAAATATATAATAAGTGTTTATGACGTCAATACGTCTATAAAACCACATGACAAAATCGGTGGATACAGCGTTTTATATTTCGTATGCGTAGAAAGTCTCTTGCTCTCATGAGCTACCACCAATTATACCCTTATAAAACTCCCCACTCGTAAAATAACTCCACCAATTACAGTCGTCGTTTGTTAATCTCGCTCTCATGTACTACCATCAATTATAACCCTCTGGTAAAACTCCACACCCGAGAAATACCTCCACCAATTACAGTTGGAATACCATTAAACCTAAGCCCGTAGACAAATCACTATCGAAGATTGCTAACGCTTAAAAAGTGTATGGGAATGACGTTTCATATCGAAACTTTTCGAAAAATGAAACGTCATTCCCATACATTATTTAAGCGTTAGCAATCTTCGATAGTGATTTGTCTACGGGCCCTGAAGTAGAATATGTAAGCAAATGTAATAATAATATCAACGAATTTAATAAGCTAAGTAAGGGCTTTGACACATCGGCGGAGGGGAAGCCCCGCCATTTTGAATGTCATTCCGCTGCGTATCGAGACTCCATTTAGTCACTACTATCATAAACTAAATCATCACATATCATCAGATTACAGTGAAGCAATAAAAAAAATTTCATTCAATATAATTCAAATGAATATGTTAAGAGTTATCGCAAAACATTTAACGCACGTGAAATGAATACTAGCGCATTTTTCAAATCGATGACGGGACTTGCTTGCTAGAATCTGTCTTATGACATTGCGAAAGGAGTCTGCGAAATTTTAAATCGGGGGATACAGTGGTGTTATAGCTACATATCATCTCTAGCCTAAATTCAATTACACCACTATAAAACTAAACGATCAAATCGAATTTATTACATTAAGGACAGTGACACATGGCGCGTGGCGGAGGGGGAAGCCCATTTTGAAAGATATTCCGCTGCGTATCCAGATTCCATTTAGTATAACTTTCAGTGAAGCTAGGACGTTCATTCAATTGTGAATTCCCGTCACAATCTATATATAATAATATTTTGTATTGAAACTATTACCCGTTAGAGGTATGCACGTACCATAAACGGCCGTGTCTGTAACACCTACATTATACATTTTTAATCTCTTGTAAGTGAGTAATAATGGCCATTTCTATACCTCTACAAACTAGAAACCTAAGTTGTTGAGAAACATTTCTTAGCGAGATCCACCATATTTTTATCGCTAAGAAATGGTATTCCTTTGAACTATCTCTTATTAAGTTTCGAATGTATATATTTTGCATATTCAAGTTTCAATTTTCAACTCTCTTCAAATCTATATATAACAATATTTTATATAGAAACTATTACCTATTAGAAGTATTCACGTACAACAAACGGCCGTGTTTATAACACCTACAGAATACATTTATAACCTTTTGTAAGTGAGTAAAGTCTAGTAACTGCCTCATTGTGTAGAGGTTAGCTTGTTTGACTACAGACATGAGGTCCTGGGTTAGAGTCCCGGGTCGGGCCAATTCAAAAATCACTATCGAGTTTTCTATTAAGATTTTCTCAATATTTGCCCGAAGTTGGGAAATTGGCGATGTGAGCCACCCCCATGCCTCGGAGAGCACGTTAAGTTGCCGGTCCTGCGCTTGATCTCTCTCCAGTCATGTCGGATTCCCGTCACATCGGACTATGAAAGTGTACTATGCCTGCCAATCCGCAGTGGAGCAACGTGGTGGGTCTATGCTCTAAAAAACCCTCGCTCCTTGAAGCGAGGAGTCCTGTCCCAGCAGTGAGACGTTAATGTGCTGCTACTTACTTACTTACATTTTTTTAAGTGAGTAATAATGGCCATTTCTATACCTCTACAAGCTAGAAACCTGAGTTATTGAGAAACATTTCTTAGCGAGAAACATCCGCCATATCTTTAGCGCTAAGAAATGTTTCTCATTTGAACTATCTCTTATTGAGGTTCGTCTGTATAAACAACTTTCTTCGAAATCTATATATAATTATATTTTATATACAAACTATTGCCCGTTACATGTATTCACGTACATCAAACGGCTGTGGCCATAACACAGACACATCAATAATATTTGGATAATTACTAATGTACATATAAACTCACCGTATGTTTACATTCAGTTCCGCTTTAGTGTTAGGCTTTAAAGGTACCGAAATATCTAGACATCCACCATCACCTGTAACACATAAAAATCTATACATTTCAATTAATAAATTTGGATATACCGTACCATTACATTTTAGTGTTATAATGAAATATATAAATGTATTTGTACTTTAGTAACTTGGCTAGTTGCTGTGCCGCTTGCTAAATCTCTGATATCTCCTAAGATATACATTTTAATAAAACGCTCTCAAGGGCAGTTTTAATCTTTACTAAATATATAACGTATATTATGTATTTAATTCGTTGAGTAATAACACTGTATGTTTGGCTAAACACCAAAAAGTTTATTGCGCTTTCGTAGATTTAGAAAAGGCCTATGATCGAATGGTGAGGAATGAGCTGTGGTCAACGTTATCTACGTATGGGTGAGCGGTTGTCTGATCCAAGCATTGAAGTCTCTCTATGAGGGTTCTAGTGCCTGTGTCAGAATAAACGGAGCGTACACGGAGTGGTTTCCTGTCGAAAGAGGTGTTCGACAGGGATGTGTTGCGTCACCATGGCTGTTCAACCTATTCATGGATAAATGTTTGACAGATTTAAAAGAAAGTATGTATGGGTTAAGAATGAATGAATTACTCATCAAATGTTTACTCTACGCTGATGATCAAGTAATACTTGCGTCATCCGCTAACGAGCTACAGGAGATGCTAAATATTATGAATGAAGCTTTGAAAGGGAAAGGAATGAAAGTGAATGTAAACAAAACGAAAGTTATGCTTTTTGAACGAGATGAATCTATGATGAATGGCAATATTTTGATAGATGGGGAACAAGTGGAAGAGGTGAAAGAATTTGTATACTTGGGATCTAAATTTACAAAAGATGGAACATGTGAAAGTGATATCGAAAGGAGAGTGAATGCAGGGAATATGGTAAATGGTGCTCTGCACGCCTTTATGAATAGCCAGATGGTGTCTCAAAGGGCTAGACTGGCAGTGCATGCTGGAGTGTTGGTGCCAACACTTATGTATGGTAGTGAAAGTTGGGTATGGCAGAAGAATCACAAAGGTAAAATAAATGCGGTAGAGATGAGAGCGTTGAGAAACATGAGTGGATTAAAGCTGAGTGACAGAGTAAGAAATAGTGTGATAAGAGAACGTTGTGGTATAAAAGAAGACGTAGTGACTAAAATTGAGAAAGGTATGGTTAGATGGTTTGGGCATATAGAGAGAATGAATGAAAGAAGACTGACAAAAAGGATTTATGAGTCAAGAGTGAATGCGAAAGTTGGAAGGGGAAGACCAAGGCGAACGTTCCTGGACCAAATCCAGAACATTTTAAATAACGGCCAGGTCAAGAGTGCTCTAAACCGACGAACTTGTATGAAAGGTTTAATGAGAATGAAAGAAGCGAAGGAGATATGCAAGGATCGTGGCAAGTGGAGGGATGTTGTCTCTGCCTACCCCTATGGGAATGAGGCGTGATGCTATGTATGATGTATGTACAAAAACACATCTTTTTGTAGATGCTTTAGAGATAAATATATACCATCACAGACTTATTTATAGATCTTTTTAAGATATACGATTCTGTAGTAGATTAATATGATTTATCTCGTAAAGTTTAGCCAGCGTTTGCGATTAAAGAGCACGAAAATGTATGTTACATCAAATTACAAATCATTAAATTGTTCAGATTTTCTGTATTACAATATGTATGTATTACACATAAAGGCCTTCCTCATGAATCACTCAATCTATCGGTGGAAACTGCATTAAAATCCGTTGAGTAATTTAAAAGAAACAAGGTAACAGATAAGGAAAGCAAAATTTAGATAACGCTTACCAGCAATTAAATCCCTGGTCGCAGTGGTTATTTCTCCATCATCTGTATATAAGGTGAGTACAAAACGTGCAGGACCATCAGTAAAAAACCTGGAGATACAAGCTCTGTTGACTCCTCCAGCTGTTAGCACTCCTGGTGCCAGGAACATGTGGTTTCGATCAGTGCATGGTGAGCTGCGAAGATAAATAAACATCCATTTTTCGGTAGTTTTAAAAAGCCCTGATGGACTAGTGGTTAAACGTGTGGATTCTGGTTTAGAGAACCTACAGTAGGCACCGTTAAATTTCTGTTTATAAAAAGGAAATTGACCTGCTTCATTGTTCTATCTATTGTATTTTTGGATGAAGGAAAATATCGTGAAGAAACCTGTAAATCCTGGATTCTGAGGTACGTGTTGCCTGGGTCTATGGTCTAAACTTCTATGCTCGTATTCTACCTATGCTCGTAACTTTAGATTTTAAGTCCTTGAGTTCCATCATCAGACGTATATTAGAATCAGAGTGTGGAAAAAAAAATATAATTTGACGATTCAAAAGTGCTGTAATATGCCAACTTGAATAAAGATATTTTTATTTGATTTGAAAAACCTCTCTTTTATGAATAAGGAAGTTACCCAGAAGTAAGACGTTAACAGGCTGCTTTACTAAGTAGTTTTCAGCTTTGGCTTTAAAGCGAGAGGTGACGAGCGATGAAGCTTAGCCGAGAAAGGGAGATAAAAGCCCATGAAAAGGCTTAATGAGATCATTGGAAACGTTGCTCTAAGGCGCCTCGCGAGAGGCTCAGAACTGGGCTAAGAGCAAGGTTACTGGATCTGTAGTTGAAGACTGTGCACTGGTGCATAGGCCACACCTAGGTTCGTGAGTTGCATCACATCTTCGCCAACTAAGACGCTATGTTGTGGGTGTGTCAGAGGAAACTTTTTGGGAAATGCCTACATGCAGCCCGATGGAAGAACTTCTCCAATCTAAAATGTGGGTCTAGCTAAAAGCCACAATACCCACGGAAACCGAGCGTATCCCTACTCATCCATGAATGACATGACTAGAAGTTTCCCAACCGCATTTTACTCTAGTGAACCGGGTGACGACGATGAGGACCTACAATTCAAGGGGGTGGAACATGAAACGCATGAGTGTGCCTTCTGCCACCAATTAGGCTCTCCAATAAAAGGTCTCCTCTAACCATGTCAGAGAAATGCGTTTAGGCATAATCCACGATCCATGGGTCAGTAACGTGGGACTCGGCGAAAAAACCCAGCGGGATTCTCTTCATTCATGAGTGAGTGAACAGGTGTTCAACTGTCGCGTCCATCCCTGGTATCACGGTTAAGTCTGACTGAGGATTCACGGAGGCGGAAGGAGGTGCACAAATATGTGCCACCTAGTAGAGCCTCTTTCGGCGCTGAGCAGAAGCATCCACTGCATTCCTTCTCTTGCTCGTGAACATCCTTAAACGAGATTACGATCTCGCAGAAGGTCATTCCCGTCCACATTCTCGCGCTGGAGAGCATCGCACATATAATGCCCCCCCCCCCCTCCCCCACGAGTGGTCCACCGATCCCTAGGATACACATTCTGCTACAATGTCATGCTGTGAGTTGATAAGTTTCATGGACCCAACAAAATCGGAAAAATTGCCAATGCCAAGTAGTCTGATGGTCGTGTTTACCAAGAACCTGCTGAAGTCGCCTCTTCTTGAGCAGGATAAAAGTAAGTAAGTAAGTAACAGCCCATTAACGTCCCACTACTGGTCACTTTTAGAGCATAGACCCATCACGCTGCTCCACTGCGGATTGGCAAGAATAGTACACAAGTGCTCTATTCCTTTACTCTCATTGTCCGATATCTGATCTCATAGGAATCCGACACGACCGGAAAGCGATCAGGCATAGGACCGACAATTTAACGTGCTCTCCGAGGCACGGGGGGGGGGGGAAGGATGGATCACAACGCCAACTTCCCAACTTCGGGCAAATATTGAGAAAATCTTAGTAGAAAACTCAACATTGATTCCTGAATTGGCCCGACCCGGGACTTGAACCCAGGACCTCATATCTGTAGTCGAACATGCTAACCACTACACCAATATGGCAGTTTCTTGAGCAGAATAATTGACCCTAATCCTATAAGAAGCAGCATTGAAAATGCATCAACATACTTTTCAACCCGCTTATAATAATTTCGCCTGTATGTATGAAATCCATTAAGAATTCGTCAAGGGGATCATTAAACCATTGATGAAGTGGATTTTATTAGTAAAAACAAATGCACACGAATAATATTTTACACACAGTAATATAATTTAATGTAATAAAAGGTTTTTTATGACTTAATGTTGAATTTAAGTAAAGGGTCCTTAAGTTTATATAATAAATCTGTGGGCATTTTCACATGACCCTGCTTCACTGGTAAACGTGCTGGATGATTCCTGACAGAGTAAATGTAAGAAGTTGCACATTTTAATTTTTCTAAGTCTGGACTGGTGGTGGTGGCTTCATTCGTGGCAAGTTACAACCTTACCAGCAAAGATGTGCCAAATATAGTTGTTGGTACGATGTGCGTGGTTTCTGGGTCAAAATTTGGACGGTTTGATACTCTAAGGTGTAAAACAAATGTAAAAACATATCCATGTTGATTTATGGTTGCGAGGGATTTTAAATCTTCCTCAGTGGGTCAAAGTCCACATCTGTACACCGTTGAACAAGGTCCCGGTGTTTACACTTCCCTCATTGAGGTCGTTATTTGAGATGAGTCGAAATTGAAGATCAGTTACCTGTCATATTAAAAAAACTTGATATTTAGACATGGGTCTTTGTTACAAAGTAAGAAATAGTGTGATAAGAGAACGTTGTGATATGCAGATTTGGTTAGATGGTTTGGGCACGTAGAGAGAACGAATGAAAGGAGACCGACAAAACGGATTTATGAGTCAAAGAGTGAATGGGAAAGTTGAAAGGGGAAGACCAAAGCGAACGTTCCTGGCTCAAATCCAGGACATTTTAAATAAGAGCCAGATCAAGCGTACTTTAAACCGACGAATTTGTATGAAAGGTTTAATAAGAATGAAAGAAGCGAAGGAGATATACAAGGATCGTGGCAAGTGGAAGTATGTGGTCTCCGCCTACCCCGAAGGGAATGAAGCGTGATGCAATGTATATAGGTATGTCTTTTTTACTAATTGCTTTTGCTTGGCGACACGTTTCTTTGGTAGCTATCCCCTGCCGTAAGCTCCTAAAAGTCCAGAGCCAGATAAGGAATGGCAATTTCCAAAATCTCCAGCAACTCTGTTAGCAAAACAAGTATCTTCGCTAACAGAGGAAATTACATAATTAGTCTGTCTCTGGACTACTAGAAGGCTTTGGCTAAAAAAGACCTGCTGCCAAGGAAAAAATATGCCTTCCGGTGTGATGCTGTGTAGAAACCATGGAAGGTAAGTTACCTTTTTTCTGATTAGCTGGCAGAAACCCTAAGCCTTATTAAGTGGCAATGCTTTGACAGATCGACTGGACCATATAAGGTTTGCTGGTACCCTTTATACATATACCCATTTCAATTTTATTTTGTGTGTATTGAAATGGTGTTAGGTTATGTTAGGTTAGATTAGCGCGAGAGACACCGCGGGGAACAACTATATAATAAAGCTGTAAATTGTCTTAAAGTCTTATTAGTGATTAATAACTGGATAAATAATCACTTGTATATAAGAGGAAGTGCAATTAACAATGCATCGTTGCAATTGCACAATGTTAAACAAAGGTAGTCAAACATTACGTAGTTTTAAAACATTAGTCATTTGCTTTAATACCGATAATATTACAAATTTTACAGTAATTATCTATCTTTATGGCTTTTAGATAAGCAATTTAGGTGGATTTTGATATAGAAATAGGAATTTGGGAGACCGAGAATACTTTGCCACGAATATAACACTTTGATAGATTGGTGTAAGAGATGATGAAAGGGGCGATAATCTCTTGGTTATTTAATCTAAAAATCCAGTGTTCAATTGCCACAAGTAAAAATTCTTAAGCTTTGGTTCAACGCACTAATCTCAGGTGCAGTTCGAATTGAAAAATATTTTACTGTTACATATATACATAGCATTACGCCTCATTCCCATAGGGGTAGGCAGAGACCACGTCCTTCCACTTGCCGAAATCCTTGCATATCTCCTTTGCTTCTTCCATTCTCATTAAACCTTTCATATAAGTTTATCGATTTAGAGTACTCTTGACCTGGCCCTTATTTAAAATGTCCTGGATTTGTACCAGGACCGTTCGCCTTAGTCTTCCCCTTACAACTTTTGCATTCACTCTTGACTCATAAATCCTTTTTATCAGTCTCCTTTCATTCATTCTCTCTACATGCCCAAACCATCTAAGCATACCTTCCCCAATTTTAATCACTGTATCTTTTATACCACAAAGTTCTCTTACCACACTATTTCTTACTTTGTCACTCATACTTCTCAACGCTCTCATCTCTACCGCACTTATTTTACTTTTGTGATTCTTCTGCCATACTCAACTATCGCTACCATACATAAGTGTTGGCAACAACACTTCTCCAAGCCGTCTGGCCCTTTGAGACACTGTCTGACTATTCATAAAGGCGTGCAGAGCACCATTTACCTTATTCCCTGCCGTATCTTATCGTACCGTATCTTTCGTAAATGTAGATCCCAAATATACAAATTCTTTCACCTCATCCACTTGTTCCCCATCTATCAAAATATTGCCATTCATCATAGATTCATCTCCTTCAAAAAGCATAACTTTTTTACTGTTAGATAGCCCATTTATCGAGATAGGCTATGGCCTATATTGAATTACGTTACGTCCAAGCGGAGAATCAATGAATAATGTTGCAAAAACGGGGAAAATGTATTTATTCCTTTTAAAAACTTACGATGCTTCTATTTTGGAAAGGGTTACGTAAAGATCATGACTGAATCGTTCCTCGTTAAAAAATCTAAAGAAAAGCTCTTGATGGTATACTTCTATCTTTTAAGATTGACTCTCTTATTTGACATAAACCAAGTTGCACAGGGCCTGTAGACAAGATGGCATTCTAAATACGCTAACGCCAGAAGTACNTTCTAAAAAAAACTAATTATGAAGACACAGAAAAGTTATTGCAACGACTAGCATAGAAATCAATTAAATAAGTATTAAACTAAGGTAAATAGGATAATTCACATGCACATATAGACAAAGTCACAAGTACCCTCGCACAAAGTCACACAACCACATACAAACACACGCACACATACACACGTACTCATTCACATGCTCAGGCATGCACTATTCCGTATACGAGTACACGTAACATGTTAGAATAATTAGATTAGTGTTGTTAAAACTAACCATGATAAGTTTACTTTTTCTTTGGCTACTTTTAAAATGTATATGATATGGTGGAGCGGGTCCTTCTGTCACGAGCATATGCATGCTTATTTAAAGGGCTCTACCATGGACACAGCATTGTAAAACCTAAGGAAAGAACAATAAACGATTTTTCATTTTTCTGCCCTCACTTGAAGCAGTGGCTGGGTAGACGACAAGGAGTGCTTTCCTATCGTTTGGTACAAGTGCTAACCGGTCACGGCTGCATTGGAAAATATCTGCACCAAATCGTTGGTTGTGAACCGTCGGTCACTTGCTACGAGTGCGGTGCTCCTGTAGACACAGCGCACCACACGGTGGCCGAATGTCCTGCTTGGCGACCTCAGTGTCATCTTCTGACGTCGCAGATCGGTGCAGACCTCTCGCTGGCAAGTATTATAGGTGCAATGCTTGTCAACCAGCGGGCCTGGAATGCTGTTGCCACCTTCTGCGAAACTATCATTTCGCTAAAGGAGGCACGGCAAAGACAGAGGACGAATGCAGCTGAAGCCCAGTACCCAGACGAAGGGGAATAGGAAACCAACCATAATGACCATTAACAAATCATGCAATTTCTTTGAGTTAATATTCTTTATTTATTTGAGAAACTGCCTCTTTGGTCTAGTGATCAGCTTGTTAGGATACAGACTTTAAGTCTTGGGTACGAGTGTCAGATCTTCTGTAGTATTCGCCCTGTGTTGTGTTCTTGTCGATGTGGTCCACCCCTTGCCTCGGAGAGCACGTTAAGCCATCACTCCTATGCCTGATCTCTCTCCGGTCGTGCCGGATTCCCGTCACATCCCACTATGAGAGAGAAGGAATAGAGAGTGCTCTTGTGTACTATGCCTGCGGACCCGCAGTGGAGCAGCTTTATGGGTCTATGCTGGAAAAACCCTCTCTCTTATGTTTGAGGAGGCCTGTGCCCAGCAGTGGGACATAAATGGTCTGCTACTTACCTATTTCTTTATTTATATATGAACACTGATGTAATGTAAAAAGTATACGCTATTTCAACAAATAAAAACTAAAAGGTACATTGAAACCGTGTAGTTTAACTGCTAATTATTAAATTATCTCACGAGATGTTTTTTGCACGTTCGCTAATGTTCACCTCGCAATCGTGTACCCTTTAGCGAGCAAAAAAAGTTAATTAGTTCAAGACGTGAAACAATAAAAAGAGATCCGGCTGATATTAAAAACTATATTCGAAGAGATCGTGATTTTAAAGAGGCATAATTTTTTTTGTACAATCACAGCCTTTGATTATTAGGTCGTGCCTAAATTAACATAAAACAAAAGGAGGGTATCCTATTATTTTTTGTGGAAGCGGATAGACTCAGAGGCAGTCTATGGAAATATTGTGGGTTCTTCTCAGAACAGGGCACGAGGAAACCCTTGTAGCGGTTTTATTGTTATGGTATATGTCTATGATTAACCGATTGAGGCTGTTGTGGTTTCATCTCGGTTTAGGGCACTAAGGAACCTTCGTGTGTGTGTCCTATTATTTTTTATGGAAGCGAATACACTCAGAGGCAGTTTATGGAAAAACCCGCCGAGTTTATAGTGGATTCTTCTCAGAACAGTGAGCGAAGGAACTCTCGTAGCCACTATATTGTGTATCCTATCATTTTTTATAGTAGCGAGTTTACTCAAGAGCCAATTTATGGAAAAACCCGCTGAGATTATTGTGGGTTCTTCCCAGGGCAAAGCACGAAGCCGCTATTTTTAGCTGTTAGATTTTGAATCGATCTTTAATATCATTTTAATGGGTTTATGACCCCCCTTCAGTCCGCACGAAAATCTGTTCTGTAGTTTTTGAGTTTATCGCGAACATACAGACAAACGCGGCAGAAATCTTTGTTATAGATTAACAAAATCAGAATATTCAACTGTTACTCTTACTGTTAAGAAATCTGCAAGAGACTAATAACTCTTTGAAATATAGTATAGAAGGAACAAATTTGGTTATAATAAAAAAGGTTGTAGTGAGTCAATCTTAAAAGATAGACAAATGCTGTCGAGGACATTTTTTTAGAACTTTTGAAGGGGAACAACTCTGTTATAGAAGATTTTTGCGAAACTTAAACCGTTTACGCAGTAAACGCAACGGGAGCTCTCAAAAGGAATAGACCCCGATTTTGAAACATTCCTCATTAGTGCACCGTTCCTTTGGTTCTTAGCGTGATGTTATATAGCCTACAGCCTACCTCAATAATCAAGCAATCTAACACTGAAAGAATTTTTCAAATCAGACCAATAGTTCCTGAGATTAGCGCGTTCAAACAAACCTAACAATATAACAAGCTGCATAATACATTGAGAAACAACACCGCGTGAATTAATTTAATAATACATAGTATACAAAGCTTTTGTTTTATACAAATTGATGATCTAATAATGATGTAAAGGCAATGATTCAATTATAAAAATATGTATTTAAAACACGATCTATTTAAAACATCAGATCTTCCGGGTAAAATTCCTGTTGTGATTTTTTTACTGCTAATAGGTTTCACTGTTTAGATTTTCGCAACCTATTGATGCGGCTCGAAGGACCAAATTCGTACTGAAACTGCAAAATTGTTGCCAATACAAAAGCTTATTTTTTGTAGTGATAGTACAGTCTAAGATGGAAGCGTGATAAGCTGTTAATAGATTATTTAACTCTTGTGGTTTTTACACAGGAATGTTACGGAAAGTAGTTTTTTATTTGTGGTAAGTCACAATGTTGAAGATTATTCATTCATTCATTCATAACATCACGCCTCATTCCCATAGGGGTAGGCAGAGACAACATCCTTTCACTTGCCACGATCCGTGCATATCTCCTTCGCTTCTTTCATTCTCATTAAACCTTTCATACAAGTTCGTCGGTTTAGAGTACTCTTGACCTGACCCTTATTTAAAATGTCGTGGATTTGGTCCAGGAACGTTCGCCTTGGTCTTCCTCTTCCAACTTTCGCATTCACTCTTGACTCATAAATCCTTTTTGTCAGTCTCCTTTCATTCATTCTCTCTACATGCCCAAACCATCTAAGCATACCTTTCTCAATTTTAGTCACTACGTCTTCTTTTATACCACAACGTTCTCTTATCACACTATTTCTTACTCTGACACTCAATTTTAATCCACTCATGCTTATCAACGCTCTCATCTCTACCGCATTTATTTTACTTTTGTGATTCTTCTGCCATACCCAATTTTCACTACCATACATAAGTGTTGGCACCAAGAAGATTATTTAAGCGATAAAAATATTTGGACTTGATTCCAGTTGCTTACAGAAGCCATATATTACACATTGTAATATACAAAGCCATTTTTAAAAGAGTAACCGCTGAGTTACTTGGTTTCTTCTCAGCGGAATCAAATTTCCAAACCGGTGGTGATGTTGACACCAACGGATTTTGAACAAGACAATCGTGTTTTGTTTTTGACGCGAATAACTCTGTAAAGGTAGGCACAGGCCTCCTCACTCATAAGAGAGAGGGTTTTTAGTGCATAGACCCACCACACTGCTCCACACGTTGAAAGGTATAATACACAAGTGCACTCTCTATTCCTTCACTCTCATAATCCGACGTCACGGTAATCCAACACGAGCGGAGAGAGATCAGGCTTCGGACAAATATTGATCAAATTAAATAAATGAATTATTTTATTTATTTTCTCCACATTACAATACATTATAAAAAAAATATTGTTACGAGTAACAATATAAATTGTGTGCAGTTTATAATGTGGGGACTGGTACCTCAACTAGATTAAATCTGTGCTTCAGGTCACCAGGCCCTTTCCCGGTTTGTAACATTTAGTACTATTGTTGTTGTTATACTTCATAAATATAGGAGAGACAATAACTAAAATTTTATTATCATGCAAAATTAACTTCGTATTTATGTTGTTTTCATTGAAAAAACTACACAATTTCAATACATATACATAAGCAGGTGTTATTTTTGTAAATATTAAAGTGTGTGTGTGTGTCGTTTGCGCGTGTGTATGTTCGTAATGTTGTGTATATTTTACTATTTTCTTATAGATTTTGTATAATAATATTCTTAAAATCACAATAGATTTTTGAGTTTAACAGACCTCATATCTGGAACTGAAAATGCTAACCTCTAGTTGGTCTAGAGGTTAGCATTGAAATAGTCCGAATACGTCTATAACATGGCAACTATAGGGAAAAATTCAAAGAAACGAATGATAACAAAATCATGGATTAATTTGGTGCTGTATCTATCACATCCATCCCAATTTCAATTACACCACTGGATAGCTGAAGAATCAAAGAATTTATTACGCTTAGTATGAATTGTAACAAACTCTATTTTATACATATATGTATATGTATATAAACTATTACACGTTACCAGACGTAATCACGTACAACAAACGGCCGTATTCATAACTCAGACTCACCACATTTTTCTCAGTAACATATATAAAGCTATAGATTATCCTTATAGATTAATATACTTTGATTACTATGTTATTACCAACCTCGTAATGTTTTGCGGCGCGATGAGAAACACTTTCGCCGGTATCATAAACAAAATTATCAACCACCTCATTCTCACGATTTGTCAATTTATAACTAACTTTCTTTATTTAACACACACTATTCCGTTATTATTTAAAAAGTCTATATATTTCATTACGAGTGATTTTTAATTTCATTTATATAGACTATACAGACAATTGCACACACATTTCTAAACGATTTTTCAGTTTCTTCATCACTGTTTTGTTATTTTTTAAGATTATGATCGGCAGTTATTTAGTCACGATTAATAGCAAAATTAATTTTAAATAATGAATATACTAAAAGTCTAACGATTTATTATATTTATTTAAATTATTTTATGTCATCAAAGCGGATTTTCAAATACTTTCGTCACTGTAATGTTTATTTTTTTTTAAATATTATTTGAGGTTATTTGAGGTTATTCAGTTACAATTTATAACAAAATTAATTATTAAAATGTCATAATTACTTAAAATACTGATACGATGATTCAAGTTAATTTATTTAATTGAACACCAAAGCGGATATTGAAATTTTTACATCATAGTTTTGTTTTCGAATATTGTTATTTGAGGTTATGATAGTTATTCAGTAACAATTTGTAAAATTAAATGAAATAATAAAAGTTTCACAGATTTATTTTTTTATTTTATATCCACAAAAGGGTGTTTCACATTTTTTCATCACTGTTTTTTTTTTGTTATTGTTAATTAAGGTTATGATCGTCAGCTATTCAGCCACAGATTATGATATAACAATAAAATATTCAACGTATGATAGATATAAGTGCTTGATTTATTTATTTTCTATTGTAATATGTTTAAATTAAAATGTAAACAAATATAATTTACAACGGAAATGATGTCGCGTCGGAGAGATGCGCTCGACTAGAGTTGACCGACGCTCGCGCAAAGGTCGCGCGCAAATGTGTGCGGACAGATGCCGGCAACATTTTATTATTAAAATGACTAGCCATCATCCCCGCTTACTTTAAGCTAAAAACTAACTCCTACGCTATTGATTTTAATTATATCGCGTAATATATAATAATATGATAAGTATTAATATTTTTTTGTCGCTGGGCGAAACGTATATCGTGTTTACGCACTCCTAGTGAAGTAAAAATCCACTAATCAGTTTGGGACTCGTTGGACAATCATAATACCCACTAAAACCCAGCGGAACCCTTTTCATTTAATGGGTGGGGGGTCAGAAGTTCATTTGCGCATTCGACTCAGATGGCTCCTCAGATGCTTTCAACAGAAGGTTCAAGTAAGCTGGAGTCGGTGGGCGACCGTACGCATACCGTTCCTCAACCTCCTCTGGCGCTGAAAGGCATCAGCCACTGCCTCTCTCGCCCTTGAGCTTGCCTCATTCTGTAACTTTCCAGTTACCTAATTATACGTGACCATTTTTTTATATATTTTGTATAGGTATAGTAATTAATTATATTATTCAATTGGGGGTAATACGGTTTTCCTCATGTTCCCACGGGATCGAAAACAACGATGATACAACGAGGAACCGCTAATAAACATTAAAAGCTTTCAAACACTTAAGAAATTTGATATTGATCCATAACAGTTATAACCTTTATTTGAGACCTCCTTTTGGGATACCGTTTTATATTGTTAGTCAATTAATGCAATTCATATTATCAAGATGTAACAATAAAGTTAACAACTCCTGTTTTTTATTTGTATTAATCATTTGTTCTAGATTCATATTTAGATCATATAAAAATTTATATCAGATATAAGTCGCGAAATTTTTCTCTGCTGTTAGAATCTATATACAAAAAATCAATTGCTCTATGACAAATTTTTCGCATTCCTTTAGAAAGTATTCCTACCTGTCAAACGTTTGATGTTCGTCCCGTCGTTTAGAAATCAATTCTATTTAAAATAATGTTTTAGTTTTATTTAGATACTTAATTGAAATCACGTCACTTAAATATTAAATTATTTCCCTTGAGATGTCCGAATGTAGGTATATAATTATGTATTTTGTATGAATAATTTTGAAACTATGGCAGGACCATGATTTGTTTTATGATGTATAAAATGTGCTTGGCATCAATGTGAATAAAGATATAGGTTGAAACAACTTTTAATAGTAAATATTTATATTGTTTTTTAATACTTTGAAAGTCTCTATTGTCGGATCCAGTGTATCCCCCCCTCTCCTTGTCTAGTTCCGGTCCCGAACAAAATAATATATTACTCTTTGTTATTTTTTATGTTTACTTAGCGGTGATCTCATCTGATAATTATTTTTCATTGTTAAACAAATGTATGTATATATTTTATCTAATAAAAAATATATAACTGTGAAACCCTATTCTTGTATATTGTGTTACATATTGTGACGGATTCATCCTTACACAGACATACATATATGTATATATAAAAATAATTAAAGGCGTTATATGTATTCTTATTATGAAATGTTATTTATATACATACTTTTTAATTAATTATATTGATGGCAACCTACACAGTCTTTGTTATTTTTAAAAAGATAAAATTTTAAAAATGGAATCTCGAAGAATGTCAATTGTTTGCATTAATGAAAAATGGGTTACTATTGGAAGTGCGCGGTAAAATGTACAAGATGGCGTACGTTTTTTCTTACACTTTTATTATAAATTCTGTTTAAAATCAGTTTTGTGTGTCTTCTAAAGTGTTGACGTTAAAATATAACATTATTAAGTGGGAAAATACAAAATTTGTATTGAAGTGGCTTGTTTTTGTAATGATGATAATGATTTGAGTCTTAACTGATGTGGCACAATTGATATTTTACAATATAACTCACTGTATCTGATACGTTTTACAAGTGTTATTAGGAAGTTGTAATCCAATCCCTCCGTAATCTGATGCGAACTTTGTTGGGAGTTGGATTAATCCGTCAACAATGAACCAATAAAGTATACATCAAGCTATTGACAGGTTTAAAAATTTTATTTCGTTTGATATCCTTATAGTCACGAAAAGATAAACACTTAACATACTGTCTTAATTCTATAGTGTTTTTAGTTGGTATAAACAATGACGATATTACTAAATTGATAATATCGATGACCCTTACGTATAAAGAGTCATGTTTTAATACGACCATTTTGATAACTGTATTATTCTGTATAAAAAAATTAGGTCATACATTTTTTTACAATCATTAGCAAAAGTATTTATGCTTAAAAGCATATCAAAATTAAGATTGTATCTGATTCAAAGAAAATATGCTCTGGATTTATTATTTCTTTTAAATAAAAGATTTGAGAGAGATTACAAGCCAAAATATTCTCGTCATAAATAATAGGGGAACTTAACAATTTGTTAAGAAAAGTTGCAATCCACATATATAAAAATGAGTGTCTATGTCTATGTCGCGGCATCAGTGTACGGCTGTACTGATTTTGATAATTCTTATGTGGTTCTGTTGGCTATAGTCAGGAGAAAGATCGTGTGAAACAAAATATTGATAAAGTTACGTAGGACATTATCAATTTTATTTAAACTTAACCACCATAATAACTTTTCTAATGTAACCTCCTTAGTTGTTTTGACAGTAGATATATATATGACTTTTTAATGCAACCTTATGACGTTTGACATATTTGTAGTCGATTGACAAATAGGCATTTATACTCTGTATCTGTGTTGTGTCAAAACGAGTTAGAATTAATGTTGCTGAGAGCTGGTCAGCTGATGCGAGCCATTGACGCCGCCATATTGGCTTCGGCTGCTATGTCCAGCGCCTTTCGCTTTATCGCATTGTCAAG
The DNA here is from genome assembly GCA_015832385.1 of Elymnias hypermnestra. NCBI lineage: Eukaryota > Metazoa > Arthropoda > Insecta > Lepidoptera > Nymphalidae > Elymnias > Elymnias hypermnestra. The sequence goes on along the minus strand of JACTOM010000027.1, from coordinate 180,549 downwards.
CATGCGTAATGAAGTTTCACTTCAATATTTATCATTATTATGTTCTCCTCTCGCGATCACACTTTTCGTAACGATCTCGTCACGCATTCACCAGCTTCCTCCCCAACCAAGCTCTCTTGAAGAAGTTTTACTTCGATATTTAAATGTATTATGTTCGCTGCCCGATCACACTTTTCGTAACGCTCTCGTCACGCATTCGTCAGCTTGCTCCCCAAATGGAGCGTAAAAAGTTTTACATCAATATTTCAATTTATTACGTTCGTCCCGCCCGAGTACACTTTTCGTAACGATCGCGTCACGCATTCACCAGCTTACTTCCCAATTAATCGCTCATAAAGAAGTTTTACTTCAATATTTAAATGTATTATGTTGGCAGCCCGATCACACTTTTGGTAACGATCTTGTCACGCATTCACCAGCTTATTTCCCAAGTCAAGCGTAAAGAAGTTTCACTTCAATATTTAACATTATTATGTTTGCCTCGCGCGATCACACTTTTCGTAACGATCTCGTCGCGCATTCACCAGCTTCCTCCCAGACCAAGCTCTCTTAAAGAAGTTTTACTTCAATATTTAAAAGTATTATGTTCGCAGCCCGATTACACTTTTCGTAACGTTTTCGTCACGCATTTACCAGCTTACTCCCCAAGTCAAGCGTGCGTAAAGAAGTCACTGCAATTACAAAAGTGTAAGGTTGGCAACCTCTTCATAGGTTAATAGATCGTACATCGACCGAGTAAAACAGATTATGTTATAAACAATAAGAGCTTTCAAACGCATCGGTGAGATTCGATTAGCGGTACATTTCACTTCGCATCATGATGCCAGCACTTTTATTACACCACTAGCTGTTCCCCGCGTAATCCTTCATTCCGTTATTCCGTTATTAGTGCAAATTTACGTCGCGAAAGGAACATTTATGACGAATGTCAAATAAAAGGTATTGGAAAACTCTAAGTATGTTTCGCTTAAATCCGGATTTCGTGGGAATATGGGGAAATGCGTTCTTAGTAAGTGACTAAATCGCGAGAGGATAATATATGCCGAATTCCAAGTGAACATTTTTGGAGATCCCAGTGTGTAGTCGTTTCTCACTTATACATCTGTATCCCATGAGAATATCGGATGTTCTTAGTGTGCATTTACGTTGTCTACATAAAGAAGTAGCTTATCTCCTTTCTCATTTTATACATCCGTGATAATATTCATTTATACAGCAAAAGGAGCGAAACACATAATTTTAATACAAGAAATAAACACAAACTTGTAATGCCATATTTTAGAGTGAAAAAGGTTCAGAAGTCATTTGTCGGGTTGAGCATACGCATATTTAATAAGATACCTGAATCACTTCTGGGTTTGCCTCCACATAGTTTTAAGAAGTATGTTAAAAATGTCCTAATAAAAAAGGCATATTATAATGTGGAAGATTATTTAAGCGACAAAGATGTTTGGACATGATTCCAGTTGCATATGAAAGCTAAACATTGTAACCTACAAAAAACCTATGTTAAAAGGAGTAACCGTTGAGTTTCTTGCCGGCTTCTTCTCAGCGGAATCAACTTTCCGAACCGGTGGTAGATTTGTTACCAACGGACAGACTACTGACGATTCAAAAGTGCATTTTGAGCCTACTTGAATAAAGAATATTTTGATTTGATTTGATTCTCAATCCCTAGACTATCTGTGTACGCAATTTCATTTAAATCATAGTTTTGGCCGCTACAAGAGAGACTACGAAACTATCGCTGAACTAAATGGACGATTTTAATGGCCTCGCTTTGCTAGGGAGGTTCCGGGTCTGGGTATTTACTGGTTGGGGGCTTCTGCCGTGGCTAGTTGCCACATTAAGTTCCTTTCATATAAGTTCGTCGGTTCCGAGTACTCTTGACCTGGCCCTTATTTAAAAAGTCCTAGATTTGTTCCAGGAACAAATCTAGGACATTTTAAACCCCTTGGTCTTCCCCTTCCAACTTTCGCTTTCACTCTTGACTCATAAATCCTTTTTGTCAGTCTCCTTTCATTCATTCTCTCTACATGCTCAAGCCATAATACTGTAATTTCCTATTCAAACACTTGAAACACATTTTCTAGCTTTAATTATTATTTATACACTATGGAGAATATAGATTGGCGTTCATCGTAATTTTATTTATTTAAGCGCCATCTGTTATTTATTATTGTAACTTCTAAGAAAAACACATCTTGTTAACTTAGACGTTATAAAGAGACAATATAGATGGCGTGATTCACAATTTCATTTATTAATTACTAGGGGCCCGTTACATACTTCGCTGCGTTGAAAGTGAAATAATTAAAAAAAAATTGGAACATCAAATTCATTTATTTAAACAAAAACATAGTGTATTAATTGCTAGCTATTTTATAACTTAATGGAAAACATTTGAATAAACATTAACTTTTGTTTGCAGTTTGTGATATAAAAAAATTAATATTACAAAAAATATGATAAATGAAGAATCGCTCGACCGATTTTGTTCAAACTTCACATAAACTCTCTACTACATAGTCCAAACAAAGCCTAGACATTAGGATAGGTGATCCCGTTCTTGAGTTATAAGTTTACAACAAAAAGTAACATTGATTTTTATAGATATAGATATTCCGATATTATTGTTTTGTTTATTTCACCACCATTAATGTAACTTCTTAGTCGGACATATGAAACACATTTTATAGTTACTTATTTATTTATTTCAAACTTTACTAGCAAAATTTACTTTTTAGATGAAGAAATTCTAAAATAAGAATATAGATAGCGTTATCAGCAACTTTATTTCCACATTATTGATTCCATATTTCAGTTGTTTCAGCGCCATCTGTTATTAGTTACGTATTTCTTTCATTGACAAGGAGGTTCTAAGAGATGAATATAGATGATGGTACTCGCAATTTTATTTAATAATAATAATAATAATGTTTATTTCTCAGGTAAATACCCAGTACAGTCACAGTAAAATGAAATAAAATAATTACAAGAAATTAAAATACTTAAAATAATAATAAAAATAAAATACAAAGTTAAATAAAATAAAGATAATTCAAAATTAATAATTGGAAACTAAATCTATTTATTTGGACTGTGGTGCACGGAATGCCAAAACTTAAAAATTGAGCAGTGAAAATTTTATGTCAACGTTTTAACAATGATGTTGTCGGAGGTTCGTGTTCCGTTCTAGAATCTTGCAATGCGCGATCTTATGATTGCACAAAAATCTGGTATTCTGGCATTAGCAAACATGGCAGATGCACTACATGATCGATGTAATCTTGATTCATTCATTAATTTAAACGCCTTCTTTTGTTTGTTAGTGTAACTTGTTTGTCAAGCATATAAAACTTTTTCCACTTAATTATTTCATTGAGGAAGAGAATATAGATGACGCTATTCCCATATTATTGTCCAATGTTTTTATGTAAGCGCCATCTTTTATTAGTAACCGCTACTTCTCAGTCAAACGTATAATACATCTTAAAATTAGAAACACGTCTTATAGTTACTATTATGTTATTTACTTTGTTGATGAAATGGTTCTAAGATAAGAATATAGATAACGTGATCAGCAATTTAACTTTTATTGATTCATCATTTTATTTATTTAAGCGCTATCTTGGCCCGAAGATTATTCATTATATTTTGGTTGGGGCCCGAAGGTGCTGGAGTGGCGACCCCGCACCGGGCGGCGCAGTGTAGGGAGACCCCCCACAAGGTGGACCGACGACATAAAGAGGGTCGCCGGTAGCCGCTGGAGCCAGGCGGCGCAAGATCGGGCCTTGTGGACATCATTACGTGAGACCTATGTCCAGCAGTGGACGTCCATCGGTTGAAGCGACGACGACGAAGCGCTATCTGTTGTTAGTTACTGTAGTTACTTAGTCTTCTCTTACAATTGCACCTTATTGAGGCAGAGGTTCTTAATTTGTTTCATAGATGGCGTTAACAGCAAATTTACCCGTAATTTACGTGAATATTGAGAATTTATTACACTTCAATTTACTTATTGAGTATCCTGTTATTATATTTTTTGTTAAAATATTTGAAATCTATTGAATTTATACCAAAACCTGTATGGGATTTGGTATAAATTTTGATATAGAACGCAAACTGTTTATCTTCTATTGTGATATAGATATAATAGTAAAATTGGCCACGCATCGTATTTGTATGTGTCATTATATATACGCTTAGAATTTCCAGTTTCTTAAGCAAAATTCGGACGAAACTTTAGAAATTTATTGTATTTCTTTCGCTTGTCTGCTAGTATTCTTTAGTTAGTAGAGGGATTAGCTAACAGATGTCGTTACTTGTATTGTAAAAACTGAATCTCTACGAAACTGACTTTATATAGTTAAATAATATGGGGTTTTCCGATACACTTATGTCCCCCATTTAATAGTCCAATTAAATTAGCTTATCAAGGGTCAATGCATTTCTTTTTCTTCGCAAATTATCGGGGAATGTTATCGACACCTTAAATCTCGATTTTCGGGATCTACATACTGTTGCGTCGTCCGCCATCTTGAATTGAAGTGTTCTTTTTTGTTTACTCAATAACTCGCTTGTTTTTAATTCTACGTAAAAAATGCTAATAGCAAAAACTGTTTGGAATTACTTTTCCTACAATTTTTGTTGTTATCATTTTTTTCCTAAAATTAATATTTTACGAATTAGACCTCAAAGAGATGGGGATTTTTTTATTAAGCCATAAAACTCGCTTATTTTAAGTTTTACAGGGAAAATGATGATAATCAAAGTTGTTTGGAATTAAATTTTCTACAATTTTTGCTACTTATTGGAGCCTACTTGTACTTTTTTCCTAAGGGCCATATTTTTGGATTTAGAAAATAACATATTATATATGTTGTTTTCTTTAAGAAATATCAATGTTCGAAAGCTTTTTTCTCGAAATCTATTTAGCTTGTAAAGCTCCCATAAATTGTTACTTTTGTATATTTATATTACCATTTAAATTTAAAAATCAAGCCTGTCATAATTAAATGAAAATATGATAAAAATTGGGTTATTGGATACACATGTGGAATAACGCTCCTCATATATTTTAAAAAGCGTCCATTTTAACGCGATAATAATAAAGAAATATATGAAACAAAGCCCAAGTAAAGTCTTTATCGAATAAAATAACCATTTCGTGTTCTCTGCGAGCGCGAATTCGATAGCTTAATGTTGCCATTATTAAAAATTCACGTTGAAATCCGTCTGACACACTGGGAGCGTTCGCTCGGCCGCTGTGTTGAATAAAAATTAATTATTATGATTTTCCCTGCCTTTTATAACGGTATTTTTTGTTGAAATATTATCTCTACCCACAATTTAAATATTAAAATCTGTGATACTAGCATTATACCGCCACTTGATAATAAAATTTTGTCGTAAATTCTATTACTCTGCTTCATGTGTTGTGTGGGGTACTAGCGTTGTTAGAATGTTACTATGACATTGGTGCTGGCCACAAATGTTATTGTAACCATAGTACGCCCCAATAATTTTATGAGTATATCAGTGCAGTGCTGGCCACAAATTTTATGAGTAAATCGGTGCAGGCCACAAATTTTATAAGGACATCGGTGCTGGACCCAAAATTTTATAAGTACATCGGTGTTGACCACAAATTTTATAAGTCCATAGGTGCTGGTCACAAATTTTATAAGTACATCGATGCTGGCCACAAATTTTATAAGTACATCGGTGCTGGCCACAAATTTTATAAGTACATTGGTGCTGGCCACAAAAGTTATGTGGACAATGTTGCGGGCCACAAAATTGTTATGAGGATATTTGGTCAGGCCCTATTTAATATGGCCTTATGGTGAGATTATCGTTCAGAGAAGCAGCGACTTTGAGTCCTGGGCAAACATCACTAAACTTGCTTTCATAAAAAGAAACTGACGTCCTTCACTGATCTTATTAATCGAATATCATGGGAAAACAGCGTGAGGAAAGCTGTATATCTAGACAGTAATTCAAAGGTAATCGATTTATCCACTAGGAGCAGCGAAGTGGCTTTAAAGTGTCCTGCAATTGAAAAGGCTTGTGCCCAGTAGTGGGACGATAATAAGCTACTACTTACCTTACTTTATTTTAACGCCCGGGGTAAGGAATGCACAATAAGGCTAGCATAAGTTGGATTGTGGTGAACTAAAGTTTTTTCTTTCCTCCTTTGTTTTGATCAAAAGAATGCGTTTTCCAGTAACGTATCAAAAACCTGATTAAAATATTCTCCGTTTACGTAAAGAGTGCATCAGTGCGAGTGCATTTTTGTATGAAAAGCCCTCAAGTGGTAAATCGAAATGGGCTTAAGCGAAACCCAATCACTCACAAGGAATGCATTACTGTTCACATCCACAGATCTATAAAGGGCCACGAGGCGGCAGTTACTCAAACATCAAAATTCTTTATTCAAATAGCGCTTGTGACTCGTCAGTAGTCTTTAGGTAATAAATCCTCTACCGGTTCGTAAAGTTGATTCCACTGAGAAGAAATCAGCAAGAAACTTGGCGGTTACTCCTTTAAATATAGTTTTGTAGGTAAGGTTCAGTGTGCAACTGGAATCAAGTGCAAACAATTCTATCGCTTATGGATCTTTTGTACGCGCCCCATCCTTTAATCTCCCCTAAATGCACTCAAAAACCCATTCCAGAAGTTTGAGAGTAGGTTTTAGGCTGGAGCCGTTAAAGTCTTCTGGTTGCGGATAGGCCACTCCCAGCAGACTCATTCGTGTCCTAGCTAAGCCATTGCATTCGCACAGTAGGTGTCTTATCGTCTCCTCTACCTCATTGCAGGCTCTGCAAGCAGAGTCTTCCGCAATGCCCATGGTTTTTAACATAGCCTTTGAACTGTAGTGGCCCGTTGCGATTTCCACTGCATACCTTATCTGTCTTCTACTTAAGTTTTTAAAACCTTTCGTGAAGCCCGATTTTACTGCATCCGAGAACGCCTTGGAATGCCTTAGGCCCCTATAATTCTATCGCTTAAATAATCTTGAACATTATAAAATGCCGATTGTAAAGGGCTTTTTTGACATATTTCTTTAAATTTTGTTCTTTACATAATCCGAAACTGATTGCGGCATCCTTTTAATGTGCGTATGGCCAAACAGACAAATGATTTCTCAATCTTTTTCACTTAAATATGGCATTACATGTTTTCTCATTCTTGCATAAATGTTGTGTGTGTGTACGTTACGAATACATTAAATATTATTTTATATATATTGCGATAGTACTGTGAGAAATGATGCTTTTTTGGAATCTGTTTCGCACGAACTCCAAATTGGTATATTCCACGTATTGATCCAGAGATTCTTAGAGCGGGGCCTGCTGACCAAAGTCTTCAAACGGTACGTGTTGCAAGTGATGACCTTCGGGTTTGAAAAGTGGTCGCTGCCTGTGGGCCTCAAGCGGAAGCTTAAGAGTCACTCAGCGGGCGATGGAGAAGGTTATGGTTCAAAAAACTCCGAAGTTTCTTTACGTGATCGAATCAAAAATGAGGAAATTCGTACCAGAATCCAAGTCACATTGTATTACGAATCGCGGAGCTGAAGTGGCAACGGGCTGGGCACAAGACTGAAGGCAAGGATGACATTTAACGAACTGCCGGTAGACGCTGTAGCCAGGCGGCGCAAAACTGAAGTTTCCTACGTTTCCTTTACACTCACGAATACGGCTCCTGCTTGGTATTCTTTCTGGGCAGGGTATCAGAGAAGGAACCTACAGATCCAGCTGTATAAATGCCTACGCCGGATAGTTGGAGCACCGAGGTGCGTCTGAATTCAGTCAGTGACGGCGTTCGTCCGGCAGTTGGGGAGAAATATGGTCCACCAAACGTCTCTTTGGCATTGCCAGCCTATATAGGAATCCTAGATCTGAAAGCACTAGGCGTGCCCTATCTCATGTCCTCCAACTGTCACCACCATCAGGTGTAGCAGAAGATGACGGCATTGAGGACGCGATAGCAGTAGCAGAACTCGGACTTGACCTGCAGGGTTCTATCATTGTAAATTGGTGGGAATCAGTCCGTTACAATAAGGGGCAGAAATAGATACCGAGCATCGTCGAAACCCGAGAAAATGAGCCTGGGTAATGAGCCTCGAGGTCCGTACCCTATGATTTTTAATTGTGAACAATCCCTGATGTGCGGTGCAATGTCCAGCAATGAACATCCATCGGTTAAAGCGACAACGACGACGACGACATATGGCTCATTTCAATAGGTAAACACGCGGACGAACATAAGCCTTTATAGTTCTATATGTATTGTAACTATATTAATTTCTTCAAAAAACAGCCAGCAGACGCTCTAGAGATGTTAGTTAATAAATTAAGTGCCTTAGGAAGCATTTCAATAAATATTCCTGCCTGTCCCGTCATGATGCCACGTTTTCCCTGTCCACCTCTATCTTTATATAGTCTATGGTCTAGCCGTCTGGGCACTGCGCACTGCTCACTGAATAGAAAAACGCTTTAGAGGGAACCCTGGTGACAACTGTTGGACTATTTTATTTATTTCTATTAACATAAACAACAATGTATTATTTAGAAGAAAAAAATTAACTCCTAGAACAAGATAAGTGTATATATGTATAATATAATTATTCTTTTTATATGAAAGCGCCTGATCGTAATTTTATCGCAACTCCATGAATCAATTCATTGCTATTTAAATTTATAAGTAGAATTATATATATTGTTAGAAACGTCACACCGATTTGTAGAGGGCCACCCCAGTTTGTAGCTGACCACACTGGTTGCTAGCTGGCCACACTGGGGCAGTCGCAGAGACACCGCGCACGCGAACAGTCGTTTAAGTCACGTTCGACATTTCATACGTCATTGTCATGCCTATTTTAAATATTGCCGCCATTTTGAGTTGTTATGGATAAATAAACGTATTAAGTACCTAGTCTTCTTTTAATTTATAAGATTATAATAATTGTATGTCTTTAATTATTTTTAACAAAAAAAGAACCGCCTTAAAAACAAATATAACAAAACGAAGAACACTATGAAATACGCAATTATTTCATACTTTTTTGAGCATATTAATATATTTGTAAGTCTGTTATGAAGGCGATTCTTTTTTTGTAAAAATTTCTATTTATTTTTTGTCTTTTAGTGAATCTGAAGTAAACTAACAAATTTGTCTGAATATGTGTACACCTAAAACGCGTTTCTCATATGAGATAACACCGTTTAAATGAAACAACTTTACAAAGTCAAATTTACATTAAAATCGCCAAACCCGGGATCGAACCCGAAACCCTTATACCACCGCTTCACAAATAATTCACCTTTCAAATATTGCAAGGCAGCAACAAACGTAAGGTCATTGGCATTTGATTACAGACAGTTATAGATTTGCCAAAAATCACACTCTTACTGTAAGCCGTTGAGGAGTTCCATTGATCTTCATATTTAACTACGACTAGCACTTGACCATACCGAAGTTACGGTAGGTGACTCAAATGTCTGGATAGCCTCTAGAAGATTCTGCCGAGTATCGTTGATTTGCTCCTAAGAATTGAAGAGTTCCGTCACTTTGTCATGGATTCCATCATCAGAACATTACCAAACTATTACAAAACAACCCTTGATAGTAAAAAAAGAATCATCGTAATCGGTTGGCGTGATCTTGAGTTATTCGTCCATCTGTCGCGCACATGCTTAATGCAAATTTACCACTTATCCGGTTTTCTCTTGGATGCCATCATGAGAACTGGTTTTTAAAAAAGTGGGACCCTATGACGAGCACCACCTTTCATTTAAAAAAATCAACAAGATCGGTCCACCCTGTCGGGAGATATGAGGTAACAAACATAAAAAAAACATACAGACGAATTGATAACCTCCTCCTTTTTTTGAAGTCGGTTAAAAACTAAAGGTTATAGAAAATATTCATGTTTTGTTTTTCCCTTTTTATAACTCAAGGTAAATTACCTCAATATATTCTATGTATAAGGCGAGCGAAGTCACAGATGAGTCTAGTGGGAATAGAAGTAAGACTTCTTGTAAAGAATGTCACTTAACTTGAAAGCACTTAAAAATATAAGAACAAGGAAAAGGCGAGGTTTCATCTAATATATTTTATTTCGCAAAAAGACACACTGTCTGACTTATATTTGTCATACGTACATATTAGTTTTTACTGCGACTTTGTTTGCCTCTAAGAAAATGTTGTGATATAAGCTTAGATGGTTTGGGCTAGCAGAGAGAATGAATGAGAGGAGACTGACAAAAAGGATTTATGAGTCAAGAGTGAATGGGAAACTTGGAAGGGGAAGACCAAGGTGAATGTTCCTTGACCAAATCCAGGACGGCCTCGCTGGCGCAGTGGTGCGAGTATTCGCTTTGCTAGCGGAGGTCCCGGGTTCGATCCCCGGTAGGACGAATTTAGGAAATTGTATTTTCTAATTTGTATGAGTCTGGACTGGTGGGAGGCTTCGGTCGTGGCTAGTTACCACCCTACCAGCAAAAACGTACCGCCAAACAAAGAGATTTGTGTTCCGGTACGATGCTGTGTAGAAACCGCAAGGGGTCTATCGCCTCTTAACAAATTAGCGCACTTCCATCTTAGACTGTATCATCACTTACCATCAGGTGGGATCATAGTCAAGCGCTAATCTGTCAGCAATAAAAAAAAATTGAATGAAAGCAGCGAAGGAGATATGCAAGGATCTTGACAAGTGGAAGAACGCGGTCTCTACGTACCCCTATGAGGATGAGGATGAGGCGTGATGCTATGTATGTATTTATATATAGATTTATTTAATTCTAACTTGTTTGAAGCTCATCCAAAACCTCTAAGAGGACTACATTAACTATCAAAGACTTTAAGGAGGAAAGGCAGTTGAGAGGTATCTCAACCAAACTAATCTACTCTAATTTTCTTTGTTTTATACTCTGCATCAGAAAAAGCAAATGAAGTCACCAATAAATTGTACATAATTAAAACGAACTAGATCACGCCAGTTTCTCAAAGCAAAGCAAAAGTATTTCCAATTAACTCCGAAAATAAAAACAAAGTAGGTGAAATCAATTACTCAACAGCTAACGGGAGAAGGAAATACTGTAAAGTCTACATTTTATAGGCAATCAAAGCGGGAATGTTTGCTATACGAGCTGGCAACACTATTTTACTGAGGCAGTGGAATATCCATGCATATTTTCGACGCTGGCAACACCGTGATTTGTTAGGACACGATACCTAGATACACTGACACAAATTGAGATTTTTATACGAATTTTTATATTTAATATCTCTAAATAATTGGCGAAGCTAAGCTAAGCATATCTGTTGTTATTCTTATGAAGTTAAAGAGGCTGAAACATGTCACGATCGAATTCCACCAAACCGACCATAAACAACAAAAATGATATACTTAGCTATGACCTCTGACTTCCTCGGCGTGGAATGCTGTTTTTGGATAACATTTTTAATAATTTGGCTAATTATATTACAAATAGTTTGTTTCCTTTCTGAGGTTCTTAACTATCTGCGTACAAAATTTCAATTAAATCGATTCGGTAATTTTGGCGTGAAAGTGGAACAGAGAGACAAAGTTACTTTCGCATTTATAATATTAGTAAGGATTGTTTTTTTATCTATCTCTCTCCTATCCCAGTACCCACGATCTTCCTCTCTTCTGCTCGTCACGCTGTATGTGCGTGCCGAGTAGGAGAGTGGTATTAGAGAGAGAGAGAGCGATATGTTAACATTGAACCAGGACTCTAAACATCAGAACTCCGATCTAGAGGCTATCTGTGTACCAAATTCAGATGAGTAGTTTTGTCGTGAGAGCACAACAGACGGTTACTTTCGCATTTAAATTATTAGTAAGGATTCTACAAATGAAATAATTTTAGTAATGGACAATAACAATATATATATATATAAACGTATATAACGATTAAGGTTATGCGATAAATGTTAATATTTTGTTTTATAATAGTCTTAAACTAGCTATTAATTTTATGCGCCTGATCTTAATTTTATAGCAACATTCTCAATAAATATATTGCTAATTAAATTGACAAGGCGCATGAGTTAGAATCCTCCTCCTCCTTGCCTCCTCATTTAAGGGTAACTGTATACGTTTCTATAATAAACTCCCACAAGACGTTCTAAAGATGTCAATTAATAAATTCAAAGTCTTTGTTAAAAGAAAGCTGATAGAAAAATCGTATTATAAGTTGCAAGATTACCTAGACGATAGTAAACGCTTGGGAGTGAACAAATTGCTCTAATTTTAATTAAAATATAGTAAACTAATTTGTTATTGTAATGATGATGGTAAAAAAAAAATACCCGACTGAGTTTGTTGTGGGTTCTTCTCGGATCAGGGCGCGAAGGAACCCTCGTAACTTTAGATTTTAAGCCGATCTTGAGTACCGTCATCAGATGTATATTAGAATCAGAGTGTGGAAAAAAAATATAATTTGACGATTCAAAAGTGCTGTAATATGCCTACTTGAATAAAGATATTTTTGATTTTTTTTGATTT
>JACTOM010000027.1:77230-162068 GCA_015832385.1 Elymnias hypermnestra | reverse complement strand
TCCCTACACTGCGCCGCCCGGTGCGGGGTCGCCACTCCAGCACCTTCGGGCCCCAACGTCCATCGGTCCGTCGGACTATGTGCCCCGCCCATTGCCACTTCAGGTTCGCGATTCGTAGGACTATGTCGGTGACTCTGGTTCTACTACGGATCTCTTCATTTCTAATTCGATCATGTAGAGAAACTCCGAGCATAACCCTCTCCATCGCACGCTGAGTGACTCTGAGCTACCGCATGAGGCCCATAGTCAGCAACCACGTCTCAGAAGAATCGTAAGTCAGCACTGGCAACACGTACTGTTCGAAGACTTTGGTCTTCAGGCACTGAGGGATATCGGACGAAGATTACCGGCGGAGTTTCCCGAACGCTGCCCAACCGAGTTGGATTCGGCGGTTGACCTCCTTCACGAAATTGGACCTACCTAGCTGGACTATATGTCCAAGTTATGTGTACTCGTCAACAATTTCGAGAGCTGGGTTCTCAACGATGACTGGGTGTGGCGGTACATAGATATTAGACATAAATTTTGTCTTATCCAAGTTCATTTTCAGGCCCACCTGTTGAGAAACTCTGCTGAGGTCATCGAGCATTGTATTGAGTTCTTCGAGAGTCTCTGCCATAACACTCGCGGTTGATGTTGATGCACAGTCCATTCCACTCCAAAAGCTTAACAATAAAGCCTTATATACACATAAAAATAAGTAGTCTATCTAATAATATTTACTACTAGCAGTTCTCCGCGGTGTTACCCGTCTGTTTCAGGATCCTCAGGATAAAGGTACTCATTATTACATAATCTATCTGCCAATGAATTTCTGATTACCGCAAAAAAACATACATGTATTAAACTTTTACATACATTAATTGAAAAGCTGTTTAGTTAAAATTAGAAAGAGGTACTCCAATTGCCTGACTGCCTCATTGGTCTAGTGGTTAGTATGATCGACTACAGACATGAGGTCCTGGGTTCGAGTCCCGGGTCGGGCCAATTCAAAAAGCAATATTGTGTTTTCTATTAAGATTTTCTCAATATTTGCCCGAAGTTGGGAAGTTGGCGGTGTAATTCACCCCTGTGCCTCGGAGAGCACGTTAAGCCGTCGGTCCTGCGCCTAATCTCTCTCCGGTCGTGTCGGATTGCCGTGATGTCGGACTATGAGAGTGAAGGAATAGAGAGTACACTTGTGTACTATGCCTGCCAATCCGCAGTGGAGCAGCGTGGGTCTATGCTCTAAAAACCCTCTCTCATATAAGCGAGGAGGCCTGTGCCCAGCAGTGGGACGATAATGGGCTGCTACTTACCTTACCTTAAGGAGCAGAAATCTAAAGTTTTAGTTAAATATTACTTTGCCAAAGAAATTTCACTTCTGACTTGTTTACTTTGTACGCACGCACTCTTAATTTTTTTTTAATCAGAATCGATTGTTTTTAATACTACCGTCTGTCCTCGTTTCCGGGAGAGGTCTCATAAGATGTTGTATATACTAAATCTATTACTTAACTCACTAGAACTTACTATAACTAGGAGAACCGCAGACAATACTTGAGATTAATGCTATTGTGTGAACTCTCAAGTTTACTTACCCTAGTCTCAGGATATCCGGTTAACTTCTAGACTTTGTGCAAATACTAGTCACGGGAAGCGAGATAACATGGACTTAGTGCCTAAGTTACATTGTGCCAGAACAAAGACGTAATCCATTTACGCAGGTTTAGAAAGAAAGAAACGTTTAATAACATTGTACAGTTGTGAGTGGTATACAAGTAAGCGAAATAATAATTAAAATACAATTTGAAAAAGACTTTCTTTCTGTGTTTTTGTTTTTTTTCCGTCTTTTTTTGTTTCTTTCGAATTACATTTTTTAGAGCGGCTCACTAATTTGCAGGTTAAGTAATACTATTCTCATATTCTTCATTATTATATTACATACTTTGAATGACTTAAAAGACAATACAAAAATAAGAACTGTCACTAGGCGAATATTACTTCATTCTGCTGTGCTACCTTTCTTATAACAAACGCCCCACTCAAAAATAATAAGTCCACCAATCACCGTCGTCGTGAAAACGACGACTAAACAGAGTTTAATAAATTGAATTTCCAGAACAGCGTTAAACCGGATTTAGTGCGTATACGTTTCACTGATATAATTACAAAGACCTCAGCATAATAAAAAAATATAGCAATTTAATAGCAATCCACAAATAATGATCGCTAACACACTTAATAATAATGATACAAAAATACATATAATTTGCATATAGCTATAAACTATTACGCATTTTTATTTACTTAAATAAAGCCAATTGTTAAGGACGGGAGCGACGAGACAAGTGCCGGTGTCGCCGGAAGTCGCCGGTGGAGACCACTTCTGATTGGTCAACCGGTAATACCGCTTCCGCAACTACATCGGCATCCGCGCTCGTCCTGTCTCCCACTCGGCACTGAAGCATGTACGTGCCGGGTGGGTGAGTGTTATATAAAAGTCCTCCCATAGAGTTTGTTACTAAGCGCAAACTATGACAACCCGTGAACCTGGAATAACCGAGCAACGAATTACTGAAGAAGCGAAGATTGAACCCTCAAAAACTAAGATCGAAGCCCCAAACCCAATACAGTCCTCTGAACTTGCAGTGATTCGTCTGACCCTGAATCGATTTTAATATGAAATAAACAACATATATTTATTTATTTTAAAGAACAGTACAGTGGAATCTTAAATACATAGGAACGATGATCCTGAAGTAGTATAAATTGTGTTGCAGTGATCAACGTCCTCGCTTATGTAAAACGCACATTGTTTATTATGCTAAAACAAATAAATTTGGCATATATGAATATACGTTAGTCTTCAAGAGGCTTCTTTCTGGGGTACTCACGTTGGAGTCTGTAATTCTGGAAGCCAGAATCTGTCTTTTCTCCAGCACACAGAGGTTCAATAATAATTCACGCTATATTACGCGACCTCTTCTCGTCGCGTCCGATGGCAAGGTGAACATAAACGAATGGTAGTTGCATTCCACAGCTCAATGATACAGAATATGTAATCGAAAAAGAACGAAAATAGACAAATAATACAAACGTTCAAAAATGACATCCACAGATATAAGAAAATGAAATACAGATAATATGTTCGCGACTTTTTGTATAATATTATTGGACTAATTTATTCATGTTTGTAAATATAGATTGTTTTATGGTTCGTAGTAATTGTCGTAAGTTAGGCTTATTTTATGTTATAGTTTCTCTTTGTGTATTGTCTCTTTGTATTAGAATCCCTTTGTTAGTAAGTATATATTGTAATAGGGTTATGCTTAATTTAGTTATAGAATTGCAAATAGTTTGGTAATAAAGATAAGAAGGGTACAGAGTGCAGTCCCAGTGAAGTCGTGTGTAACATCTGGCGGCAGCGCCCATAGATCTGCGCGGGGCCACCCTACCAGGGATAGAGGTTTGAATAGATAACGGCGCCCGCGCAGTCACCTCGATCCTGCATGGTCACGCTGTCACCATTCGCAGCTAAGACGCCACACACGACGGTCACAGGAAGCACTCTGGCTCTAGTATAGAATATTAGAAGGCGTTTCACTTATAACCATTCTTTACATTTTGACTGATCCGGTATAGTTTATGTGGTGAGCCAGTTCGAAGGGGCTCACATAATAAATCCATATTTATGGTTGTCTCTTTTTGATTGTGATCAAATATGATCAATATGAGAGTGTTAAAAAGTATAAGTGGATTGAAACTGAATGACAATGCAAGAAATAGAGTGATAAAAGAACGTTGTGGTATAAAAGAAGATGTAGTGACTATAATTGAGATAGGTATGCTAAGATAGTTTGGGCATGTAGAGAGAATGAATGAAAGGAGACTGACAAAAAGGATTTATGAGTCAAGAGAGAATTGGAAATTTGGAAGGGGAAGACCAAGGCGAACGTTTCTGGACCAAATCCAGGACATTTTATAAGGGCCAGGTCAAGAGTACTCTAAACCGACGAACTTGTATGAAAGGTTTAATGAAAATGAAAGAAGGCAAGGATCGTGCCAAGTGAAGGACGTGGTTTCTGTCTACCCCCATGGGAATGAGGTGTAAAGCTATGTATGTACGTATCAAATATGATTGCATCTCATGTGACGCTGAAAGTTTGCGCATTTCAATTAATTCATTGTAAAGGGTTGTTATTACTTAAAATATATCTATTATGAGTCTATATATATCAATTAAGATTTTTTGAGGTTACAGCATTAATTATTAGTGAAAAGCAAACGTGTTGTCAAAGCTTTTCCCCTCATTTCTCCAACTTTACGGTGACACGGGGTTCGTGAGCGCTGAAACGAGAAAGGATTTCAAAGCGATTCTAGTCTGAATTAAAGTACCGCATGAGTGTAAGCTCTAGTAATTTCTTGTCGTTATAGTTTAGTGAGATTGTACACTACATTATGCTATATGAATAAAATAAAGTGGTCAGGGGGTACACATCTTTGTCTATTTGTCCGATAGTCATAGTATGGTACACGGGTATGCGATCCCGGCTCCCCGAGCTATTACTGAATCTTCTCAGGTCTTCCGAGTCAGTAATATCCTACTACCTTATATGCGGGGCTCTGCCAGAATGGACCTATGTTCCCTTGCTACTCGTGGGAACGCAATGGTGATATTATTAAAATCCAAAAATGGCGGCGATGAGATTCGCAATCCATCACGTCACGTTCCTAATGAGGGCGAAAAGCGGGCTATCGAGAGCTTACACGAGGATGTTTAGTGAGTTCAGTTATTTCAATGATTTCAGTGAGTTCAGTTATTTCAGTGAATTCAGTGATTGCATTGAGTTCACTGAGTTCCGCGCTTCCAGTGAAATCAAGGAGTTCAGCGATTTCAGTATGTTCAGTGATTTTAAAGAATTCAATGTTTTCAGTTCTTTCACCGAGTTCAATAAGTCCAGTGTTTTCAGTAAGTTTAGTGATTTCAGTCAGATTACTGATTTTAGTGAGTTCGAGGATTTTAGTGCATTTAGTGATTTAGGTGATTTCATTGAGTTTAGTAATTTCAATGACTCCCGTGGTTTTAATGAGTTGGGTGATTTTAGTGAGTTCAGCGATTTTAGAGAGTTTCCATTTACTCCTAGGACTACGACTTTTTAAAAGCTAGCTTTCTTTTAAATATGATAAGCTTTCACTTACCTAAAGTGTAGGTAAGCTTATTGAAACTCAGTATGAAACTAATGGACCTCTGTCGACCGTATTTCCAATCGATCAATAAAACACCTCGAATGAATTATTAAAATAAAATAAAAATGTTATTTACTGTATTTCAATTGAAAATATTAAACAAACAAACAAATTGAATGAAGCAATTTAAACTATTAGTGGAAACAATAAACACGGATACGGTGGAATGGATTTTAATTTTAAAAAGTAAATATAGAACGACGTCAATATTATACAGCTAATTCAAGCCCCATTTAAAATAAAATAGAACTAGCGAACCGCCCAGACTTCACACAGGTGTTAAAGTAGCAATCAATTAACGTACCACTACTGGGCACAAGCTTCCTCGCTCCGAGGAGCGAGGGTTTTTAGAGCATAGGCCCACCACGCTGCTCCACTGCAGATTGGCAGGCATAGTACACAAATGCACTTCCTATTCCTTCACTCTCATAGTCCGATGTGACGGCAATCCGACACGACCGGATAGAGATCAGGCGCAGGGCCGACGGCTTAATGTGCTCTCCGACGCGCGGAGATGGATCACACCGCCAACTTCCCAACTTCGGGCAAATATTGAGAAAATCTTAATGGAAAACTCAATATTGATTTTTGAATTGGCCTGACCCGGGACTCCAACCCAGGACCTCTGTAGTCGAACATGCTGACCAATGGGGCATGTGTAAGAGTATAACATTGAAATTATAAGTTTGAACATTATTAAGGCTCTTTTGTCAAAGGCTCAAAAGAAGTTACGTAAAACACCAGAGATTTTAAGTAAACTTAACCAACAGTTACTTTTCTAATGTAACCTCCTTAGAGCTTTTGACAATAAAACCTTTTTTAATGTCACCATTGACGTTTGACATAATTGAAAGTGATTGACAGCTACGAATAGATACTGCGTGTTATGTTATTTTTTTACTGATTTACATTGTGCACATCTATCGGGATGGCCGAATGAATAATATATAAATATAATATAATCAATCAAACAATCAATGCACAATTTTCAAGTTCTGTATTCTGTGTAGTTATTACTCTTTTCTATTCATGTGATTATTAACATAGAAACACAATTATCATTGAGACATAGAATAGACAAGGTTTTTATATTACACAAATATACTTAGCTTTGTATCGCAGAACAGCCCAATTAACTAACACAATTAACTTAAAACTGAGAACTAAGCAGTTCCAATATTCGTCAACGACTAATTCTCTAATAGCCCACACAAGAAAACTGGTATCCGCGCCAATTTATGCAACCATTTAAAAATAAGTCAATGCACCATCTTATTAAACATTACACCGATACTTTCAATATTCAATTGACAATCTTATTTTAAAATACAATCGCAATAGCACTGAATACTTCCGCAATAGTAAATATAGGATCTAATTCAATAATAGTCAATATACAATCCAATAAAACTCTGCTACTTCCTCAATAGTTAATTGACGATCTTAAATAATAATATAACCCTAACACATCTTCTGGATATAAACTATAAGCGTGGGAAATTTCATACTCCTCAGTCTGTGCAATTTTCCTAAAAACCTGTATCAAATTTTTGCCTATGGGCTTCATTCGTGCTATATGCTCTGAGTTTCTCTACGCGATCAAATCAGAAATGAGGACATCTGTAGTAGAACCAAAGTCACTGACATAGCCCTACGAATCGCGAACCTGAAGTGGCAATGGGCGGGGCACATAGTCCGACGGACCGATGGACGTTGGGGCCCGAAGGTGCTGGAGTGGCGACCCCGCACCGGGCGGCGCAGTGTAGGGAGACCCCCCACAAGGTGGACCGACGACATAAAGAGGGTCGCCGGTAGCCGCTGGAGCCAGGCGGCACAAGACCGGGCCTTGTGGACGTCATTACGTGAGACCTATGTCCAGCAGTGGACGTCCATCGGTTGAAGCGACGACGACGACCACGATGTTCTGCCAGCAGTGTTAGTGTGATGGTGCGGGACTCTATCTGTTTTGTGTATTGCAGAGGCTCACTGGGTCTTTGCCTTATACGTCCACTCTCGTAGAGTGCTCCGTACAACTGACGCGGTGCGCTCGAGATAGTCCACCTGTCCAATCGTCCTTTTCAGCAGCAACAAATGTTGCTCTAAGCCTAGGTTTGAGCCTCAGAGGAGGCGCCCTTATGCAACGTTTTCCCCACGACGCAGCAGTGCCCTTCCACGGGCCCACCCCTCGGCAGATATTCTGCGCTCGCCATCCCTCTCGGTTACGCTGTCAAAGCCAGTAGGGCTAACAGCAAATACACACTTCGAAAAAAAATCTCGAGATAGTGTCTTTTAGTGTTACTGCATGTACTATGTATGTTGATTTATAACGTATTATACAAATATACAAATAATTGTGTGTTTTGATATACAATAAATAAATATGTTGTATTTATACAATCACATACACTACACCTGGTTTATGTAAAAAATATTTTTTCTCTTACTTTACCAACGAAATAGAGCTAAGCCAAATTTGGGTTGCAGTACGATCCTGGGTAGAAACAATGAGGGAAATTACCTCTTATTAAGACAGAGTACTTCTAACTTAAGACAGTATCGCAGATCGCTTCTTACCATCAGGTGGGATTACAGTCAAGTGTTAACCTGTCAGAAATAAAATACTCCCTTAAGATCTATGGTAGCAATATAAATTTAAGTTAGTTATTAGTTAGTCAGTCTCCAAAGTAGGTTGATTTAGAGTGACTATAGTTTCAAATTCAATTATATCCGAACATCGTAAATCAGAGATTCTTGATGGTGTTATCTACCTGTATTCACGTTAACGTTGTGACATTCAACCCCTTGTAGATTCAATCATTAAGACTTGTTAGTACTTTTTAATCTTATAAATTCCGGAATCTTCCACACGTACAAGTTCTAGCCCATGGGTCAGGAGTATCAGACTCGGTGAAGAAGGAGGTTTCGCAATTCCCACTCAAACCCAACAGAACCCTCTTCATCCATTAGTAAAGCATCAGCTGAATGTTAAACGCGGTTACCTCAGCGGAATATTATATTCACGTTTGTGGACAGACCTGGAGATGCCTCCTTTGATGACACCGTCATGTTGATAAAAGAGTCACTGCGGAGGGAGAGAGTAAATACCGCCGAAATACTCCGCCCCCAACAGAGAGGAGTATGAAACAGAAGATGGGGTTTTATAAAACTCCTGCCTTTATAGAGAAGATGTGCACTGTCTTCATCCGTGGGGTCAATAGGTATACCTCCACCTTGGGTTATTCATTCGCGATTGACGACGGTCCTATTGGGTTTTCGTGGGTATCCGTGTACTATTGAATTTCACACTTTTCGCTAAGTAGCGATTTGTTCCTGGTAACCTTAGGGTTAAGCAATTTTTTTCACGAAAAAGGCTAGGTGGTATCTAAAATGTATAGTACACATATATATCGTCGTCGTCGTCGCTTCAACCGATGGACGTCCACAGCTGGACATAGGTCTCACGTAATGACGTCCACAAGGCCCGATCTTGCGCCGCCTGGCTCCAGCGGCTACCGGCGACCCTCTTTATATCGTCGGTCCACCTTGTGGAGGGGGGTCTCCCTACACTGCGCCGCCCGGTGCGGAGTCGCCACTCCAGCACCTTCGGGCCCCAACGTCCATCGGTCCGTCGCACTATGTGCCCCGCCCATTGCCACTTCAAGTTCGCGATTCGTAGGGCTATGTCGGTGACTTTGGTTCTGCTACGGATCTCCTCATTTCTGATTTGATCGCGTAGAGAAACTCCGAGTATAGCCCTCTGCATCGCACGCTGAAGTGACTCTGAGCTTTCGAATGACCCATAGTCAGCGACCACGTTTCGGAGCCGTAGGTCATCACTGGCAACACGCACTGTTCGAAGAGCTTCGTCTTCAGGCACTGAGGGATATCGGACGAAAATATCTGGCGTAGTTTCCCGAACGCTGCCCAACCGAGCTGGATTCGGCGGTTGACCTCTTTCTCGAAATTGGACCTACCTAGTTGGACTATGTGTCCCAGGTATGTATATTCGTCTACAATTTCGAGTGCGGAGTTCTCAACGATGACTGGGTGGAGCGGAACATGGATATTGGACATAACTTTCGTCTTATCCATGTTCATTTTTAGGCCCACCTGTCGAGAAGCTCTGCTGAGGTCATCGAGCATTGCATTGAGATCTTCCAGAGTCTCTGCTATAATGACCACGTCGTCGGCAAATCGTAGATGAGTGATGTACTCGCCATTGTGTTGATGCCCATATATATGCATATACAAATATACACGAATACATGATCAGATAATATTAGGGTGCTGAGGTAGTTAGTGGACTTTAATGAGTTAAATCTGATAAAATTGTAGAATCTAAAACTAATACAGTAAGTAGATATCAATCTTGAGTTCGAGGACGGTAATATATGTACTCGTACAGTGCATATTATATTGTATATTGCTACCAATAGCAATTCACTAGAATCTCAATAACATGGTGTGATTATACAATCTAAGATGGTAGGCCTTGTTGGTAACAGAAGAATTGTTAGATAAATAGATAGTCCTTAATTCACGCAGAGGACTTATAGCTTATCTATGAACACAATAGTTATTATTTACATCCGTTTTACATATTGCAACGATCCTGTTTGTCCCAAATCACGCGCCTTAGAAAGGTAATGATGTGAAGATGGTGTAAGGCTACTTAACTCACTAACAACTCTTCACGAGATATTTAATTGCTATGTTAAAGTTCATTAAATACGATTTTTTACATATTTCCACTGGATCGTAAACTAAACTGTAGATATCTTTGACAATTTTGTTAAATATAATTTTGCAAATGCAATGAATGAAAATTGTATTAAATATTTGTTTACGCTTAATGACAATCTGAAATCTAAAGAATTAGTTAAGTCTGATGATTAAATACGATCTAAATTTACAGAAGATGGAAGATGTGAAAGTCATATTGAAAGGCGAGTGAATGCAGGGAATATGATACTCGTAAATGGTGCTTTATGAATGGCCAGATGGTGTTTTAAAGAGCCAGACTGGCTGTGCATAGAGGTCTGTTGTTGCCAGCACTTATGTATGGTAGTGAAAGTAGGTTATGGCAGAAGAAGTACATAACTAAAATAAATGCGGTAAAGATGAGAGCGTTGAGAAGTATAAGTGGATTGAAATTGAGTGACAAAGTGAGAAACAGTGTGATAAGAGAACGTTGTGGTATAAATGCCAGCAAAAATGTACCGCCAAACAAAGAGACCGGTTTCTGTTCCGGTACGATGCTGTGTAGAAACCATAAGGGGTATATCGCCTCTTACCAGATTAGCGCGCTTCCATCTTAGACTGCATCATCACTTAACATCAGGTGAAATCAAAATCAAGCGCTAAACTTTCAGCAATAAAAAAAAAGAGGATGTAGTGACTAAAATTGAGAAAGTTATACTTATGTTTCTTCACGTGGAGAATGAATGAAAGGAGACTGACAAAAAGGTTTTATGAGTCAAGAGTGAATGGGAAAGTTGAAAGGGGAAGACCAAGGCGAACGTTGCTAGATCAAGCCCAGGACATTTTAAATAAGGGCCAGGTTAAGAGTACCCTAAATAAACAAGCTCGTGTGAAAGGTTTAATGAGAATGAAAGAAGCGGAGGATATATACAAGGATCGTGGCAAGTGGAAGGACATGGTCTCTGCCTAACCCTATGGGAATGAGGTATGTATAATTTTCATCATTATAGATACGTACACTCTCATATTTTCGCTCTCTATCTCTTTCTTTGTCTAAAAGACAATCTGTTACGTCAGTCATAGTCAAAATTAACATATATATTTAAAATATTGTATATATACTCTGAAGAAAGACGTTGATCACTGCAACATAGTTGTAAACTTCTGCCGAATCATAGTTGTTTATTTCCTTTTTGAGCTGTCCCACATAAAGCTACTGTTATTTTTTTATTCACAATTTTGTTCTTATTCTCAAAAGTACTCATTCATCATTCTGAAATCGCATCCTCAGCTCAAACTAACTTTGTTACAAGCTTCTGTCACTAAAACCTTCTTCAGGTGTGCTGTGAATGTATACATTGTGGGTATTAAACGAGAGTGAGCCGTCACGTTCGGGCGCGTGAAGTTCCATCGAGAAAAGTCAGCTCTCGTCGTCTAAATGAACAAGATCCGACTTTACTCGCATAATAATCGTAAAGTACATGTATATTTTAATATTAGTAGTTTTAGTCATTTTTAAATCCATTTGTTAGTATGAATAGTTAGTTTTCTGACTTTAATGTGAACCTCTTTCTTAAAGTGAAAGCCTCATCCAACTCTTTCCACACATCCCTATTAATGTCCTTCTCCATCCAATTGTATCCTGTTTTTTCTTTAATATTATCAGCCCACCGTCTATTAGACCTATCGACTTCTCTTCTTTGGTTGTTATTAACCTTGTTTGTTTTCTTGCCCTTATCCCACTAGGTGGGGTCGGCACGACATGTTTCCTTTCGCCACTTCACTCTATCCGCTGTCATTTCTACATTCACACCCTTAATACACATATCCTCTTTCACACAATTCATCCACACTTTTTATGGTCGCCCTCTCCCTGCCCTGCCGCTTACCATCATATTTAGGACCCTCTTGCTTTGATCAATTTTTCATTCTATTCAGTAATTTTAAGCACACTACTTGTTTTTAATTCATTTATTGGATCCTAGTTTGGTATGAATAACTGCCTCATTGGTCTAGTGGTTAGCAAGTTAGACTTCAGACATGAGGTCCTGGGTTCGAGTCCCGGGTCGGGTCAATACAAAAAAATCGATATTGAGTTTTCTTTTAAGATTTTCTCAATATTTGCCCGAAGTTGGAAAGTTGGCGGTGTGATCCACCCCCGTGCCTCGGAGAGCACGTTAAGCCGGCGGTCCTGCGCCTGATCTCTCTCCGATCGTGTCGGATTCCCGTCAAATCGGATTATGAGAGTGAAGGAATAGAGAGTGCACTTGTGTACTATGCCTGCTAATCCGCAGTGGAGCAGCGTGGTGGGTCTATGCTCTAACAACCCTCTCTCCTTGGAGTGAGGAGGCCTGTGCCCAGCAGTGGGACGTTAAAGTGCTGCTACTAACTTACTTATTTAGTATGAATAATAAATCGTTTAAAGGAGAATGTGTAAGCATTCCGACGTAGAGGGATTTGTTTGCCTTTTGCTAACAATATATGCAAAAGTCGATGTAAATCTTTACGAGTTTCGTTACCAAATCAAACAAACAGACTTCAATCCAATTACAGCCAACAGTAAAGAGAAAATCGACGTGATGCTGTTTATTTACGTCGAAAAATCCTCTATAAGAATGCGTATTACTTCCTGAAATATCTCTTTTTATTGTGTACTATTTAACACGTCAACTGCACTTGATGTAATATAATTTTTTTTATTATTATGGATTAAACATACCTCTTATACACTAAAGAAACGACTTCTGTTTTTGTTCTATCGTAAAGCTCATTAACTACGCGCGTCAAGATTATTTAGTATATCTCCTAAGATATTAATTTTAACGATATAGTATAATACATCATAACATCAGAACTTTTAAGTAGGGTTAGACTCGCCGTACCAAATTACAACGCAAACTTTTAGGCCAAGATTTGCTAAAACTAATTTAGGTAAAACTGCTCCGCTTTATAGAATGGTGGTATCATATAATAACATATTTAAAAAAGCTAAGCTTGATATATTTAATGACTCGGCCAAATCATTTAAAAAGAAAATAATAAAATATATGTCTTCCCATTAGTTTCTATATTGTTGTGTTGT
Organism: Elymnias hypermnestra; assembly: GCA_015832385.1. Taxonomy (NCBI): domain Eukaryota; kingdom Metazoa; phylum Arthropoda; class Insecta; order Lepidoptera; family Nymphalidae; genus Elymnias; species Elymnias hypermnestra. The sequence goes on along the minus strand of JACTOM010000027.1, from coordinate 149,056 downwards.
TCTTTTGTAACTTTAGATTTAATTTCATAAATATACATTATTATTATTACCAATCTTATTTCATGTATGGTTAGTTCAAATTGATAGCGATAAGAGCTATTAGGGGATACCGTACTGTCTCATGGACGGCTGCGACACTTCTCGCGGGCGATCCCCCTTGGGAGCTCCGAGCGGAGGTTCTTGCGGCTGTCTACCAGTATCGAACAGCTGCAAGGGACAGGGGAGAATGGCCAGATGCTAGCGAAGTCCAGAGAATCAGGACTCTATCCGACAGGGCCCTGATTGAAAGATGGAAAGAGGACCTAAGGACTTCTGAGGCGGGCGTGGTCACTGTTGCGGCGATCCGTCCCCACTTGGAGGGTTGGCTTGCTAGACGTCACGGTTCTTTGTCCTACAGGTTGGTGCAGGTGTTAACCGGACACGGGTGTTTTGATAAGTACCTGCACCAGGTTGTGGGCTGTGTGGAGTCTCCTGCCTGCCGAGTGTGCGGAGCGGCTGTTGACTCGGCGCACCACACTCTAGCAGAATGCCCGGCCTGGGGACCACAAAGCCATCTCATGGTATCCCTGATTGGAAGTAACCTCTCTTTGTCGAGCGTAGTTGGTTCAATGCTCGGTGGGGAGTCACGTTGGAGAGCTGTGGCCTCCTTTTGTGAATCTGACATCTTGCAGAAGAAGGCATTAGAGAGGGAAAGGGAGATTGCGGTCGGTGCTCCTCCCGGCCGCCGGAGGAGAAGGGGTGCCAGAAGGCGCAGTTTTGCCCGTTTGCTTCCCATTCCTTAAACCCTTGAGTCGGATTCATCCTGAGTGCCAGAGCTGAATGCGTCAGCGAACATCTGGCCCCCAGCATACGGATGAGGAGGGTTCCGCTGGGTTTTAGTGGGTATTCTGGTGCGGCCAGCGAGTCCCACACTGTCGGATGGAGTTGACTTCATCTGACGTGCGCAAAAGCATTTCCCAGCGAACAAAAAAAAATAGTTTAGTTTTTATTGTATTTCTTTTTTAATAAGGTATGCTTCCATTAGAATGTCCGAAATTGTGCATGCTGAGTAAGCCTGTAAGTGGGGTATACAATATAGATATTCTCAGTTAATATTATGTTAAGTCACATTTTATATTGTATACAACGTTGGCTTCCTAATAAATAAATAAAAAAAAAACAATGGTAATGAATTGCTTAATGTGTTGAAGTTGTTATAAAACAATAATATATCCGCACAACATTCAAATCAACGTATTATACGTAACTTATTTTTTTGGAGAAGGTATAGCGAGCTATTTATAAAATATAGGCAAATGCCATGATAGACTTTTTGTAGCTTAATTAAAAAGAAGTTATGCCAATATACATTGTTTTATTATATCTCCAAGGGATGAGACAGTGTTTTTGATGAAAGCTCCTGGGGGGGCTTATTTATCGACACTTGTAATAATTATCGTTATTTTTCAACCCATTTGAATAAAATCTTACATACAAAGCATCATGCCTCATTCCCTTCGTGGTCTACGTCCTTCCACTTGACACGATCCTTGCATATCTCTTTCGCTTCTTTCATTCTCATTAAACCTTTCATACAAGTTCGTCGGTTTAGAGTACTCTTGACCTGGCCTTTATTTAAAATGTCCAGAACTTGACTCATAAATCCTTTTTGTCAGTCTCCTTTCATTCATTCTCTCTGCATGCCTTAACCATCTAAGCATACCCTTTCTAAATTTTAGTCACTATATCTTCTGTTATACCATAACGTTCTCTTATCACACTATTTCTTATATTGTCACTTAGTTTCAATCTACTCATACTTCTCAACGATGCTATCTCTAACGTGTTTATTTCACTTTTGTGCCACTTCTGCCATACCCAAATTTCACTACCAACTCCAATCCAATCTGGCCCTTTGAGTCACCATCTTGCTATTCATAAACCTTAAGGTATTATAAACGTAAACCAGCTTTATGAAGTACCCTATCTATAAATGAGAACCTTGTGGAAATCCGTAATGTAGTTTTTGAGTTGATCGCGAATACAGATGCGACGAATTTTGTTTTGATAATTAGCAAAACATATTGATAGAAAGGCGTTCAGTTTGTCGAAAGCACACAAAGAGTCTAAGTATCGCGTAGAAACAGAAGTGGTTACAAGAAGATCATTTCCGTATGCAAATTACTCCGCTTCGGCGTCGAGTTCGTTAATTGGATTGCAACGCGTATAATTGCAATTTGCAAGTCTTCTTTTATATTAATTCATGGCAGGTTTGCTCTAGATATCAGCACTAGGAATTTATGGGACCTACGTATCTAAATCTGTACTAATGTTGAATTGTTTTTGGTTGAATGAAATATCACGAAGTACTGGTTTAAATTGAAATTAACTTTTTGGAAAGCCCAAGTGTCGAGGAATGCTAATGATTATAAATCATGGAGTTATGACCAATAATAACGGAGCATCAAAAAGAAAGATAGTTTCGGATGCGTGTGCTGTTAAAACGGCAGAAGTTACGCAAAAATCATGTAGGAAATGGTTCCTCTTCAAAGTTTTTTTAAAGAACTCTCAAATTGTAAATGTCAATCTCTTAAGATTGCCATTTTGTCAGTTATTACTTTATTTATCTCTATCCCTAAATTGCGTGGCTCAGTTAGTGTTTTAAGGGAGCCTACCTACCTTAGTATGCCTTTAGAAGGGGGGGGGGGGGCAGACCCGCCTGCTCGCCCTTTCTTCAACCTTTGAGTTGGATTCATTCGGAGCACTAGAGCTGAATCCCAAACAACTAGATGGAGTTGTATACTACAGTATTTCCCAGCAACAAAATGTTTAATTTGTTTTTTTTTGACGCTTGGAAATACCTTTACGCATTCCGATCATACTAAATCAAAACGAGAGTGTGGGATTTGCTGGCAGTAAGCCAGACTACCCACTAAAACCATGCGATACCCTTTCTTATACTGGCACTCCGGGATACTCCTACTGGGAAACTTATAAAGGAGGCCGGAAAAGTAAAAATCTACACCTACATCTCAACCTTCTGCGCCGGAAAAAAAGAGCCTTGTAGCAACCGCCGTCTGTTTCTCGAAGCGAAGAAACAGATTCGCAGAAGGTGGCCACTGCCCTCCAATCTCTTATGAGAGAATATTACTAGAGAGCATTGTGCATACTATACCCTCCAACGAAACGCCTTCTTCGACCAACGACGTCAAAAGACGCCAGGCATTCTGCCAGAGTGTGGTGCAACGAATCAATAGGTGCATCACATTCGTGGCAGGTAGGCGTTACCTCTCGGCGAACAATTTGATGCAGGGTATTGCCGAAACAACCATGGGTCTCTAGGTGAGGACGGATCGCCCCTACCGTGATCACACCCGCCGTTGGAGATCCCAGGTCCTCAGAGCAGCAGCAGAGAGAGCAATGGTCCTTTGGATCAGTGCCCTCTCTGTTAAAGAACAAATCTTCCCAACCTCGTCGGCATCAGTTGCTGCTTTTTCGGCGCTTTCTGCTGCCCTACAATGTTTAATCGGCAGTCGGTAAAAGTCCCACATAGGCGTTCTCAAAGTAATACGCTAAAGCACCCCGTTGGGTTACAGTTGTAACTTTATCTACCTTTACAATTTTTACTACGTCTCCATCTTTAAGTGTCTTTTCATTTTATTTTTTAATTTGATGTACAATAATGTATATAATAATACCTAAGAAAGGTCCCAAATTGGGACCAAATTCAACAGAGCTGAGCTCTATAAAGACCAGTGATCAAGCTTTCTCTTACTAAAACTATATTGAGTGTGATGAAAAATAAACAAAAAACCTTGTAATGTAGTGTCCCGGTTCACTAACGTCAGTGTAATCCAGCTTTTAACGTAAATGAATGGGTTCAATTCACAGCGGAACTAACCGTACTCGTGCGAACACTTGTAATCACACGCACTGCAATCCTACTAATGGATTCCGAGCAGGATAATTCACATGTGTAAGTGATCCAATGTGCAATTATTTGTTACATATTGACTCAACTTCGTGATTTAGTAGTTCGAACCGATGGAAGTTGGTCTGAAGGTGTTGGAATTTGGATTGGTAGTAATCTCTGGAAGATCTCAATGCAATGCTCGATGACCTCGGCAGAGCTTCTCAATAAGAACATGGATAAGACAAAAGTTATGTCGAATATCCATGTTCCGCTCCACCCAGTCATTGTTGAGAGCTCGACACTCGAAATTGTTGACGAATGCCTGGGAAACATGGTCCAGCTAATTTCGAGAAAGAGGTCCACCACCGAATCCAACTCGTTTTGGCACCTTTCAGGAAACTTTTCATGAAGATGTTTTCATCCAATATCCCTCAGTGCCTGAAGACCGAAGTCTTCGAACAGTGCGTGTTGCCATATATTTCGACGAACCTATGGACGTTGGTGCCCAAAGGTGCTGGAATGGAGACCCCGCACCGGGCTACGCAGTGTAGGGTGACCCCCCACATGGTGGACCGACGATATAAGGGGGTCACCGATAACCACTGGAGCCAGGCGGCGCAAGATCAGGTTTTGTGGACAATATTAGGTGAGGCCTATGTTCAGCAGTGGCCGTCCATCGGTTGAAGCGACGACGAGGACGAGCGTAACATTGAGCTTGAAGCATCAGTTAGTTCAATAACCCTTAAATACACAGCTTGCCAAAAACAGTTTTTAATCCAAAAACTGTTATCTTATTGCAAAAAATGCTAGGTGTGTCAGCAATCAGTTACAGATGCAAATTGCTCCGCTCCGACGCCCGCTTCATTATCAGGATTGCAGCGGGTGTAATGCTCGGAACAAACGAGTTTACATTTAAACATTTGCATGTTTATATCAGTACTTGTTGGGTTTTATCACATTTCGCAACGTGCTTGGGGAAAATGTTGTAAAATTGTTCAATATTATGTGCTTTTTAAACCGGGAAGTTAGCTAAACATGCAGCCTTTCCAGTCTCTGATCTGATTTTAAATAAAAGTTTTAATGTGAGCCCGTTCATAAGCTCACTCTTGCTAAGACTTGCCGGTTCAGGATAAATGAAAATGCCACCAGATTCTTCACTCCAACGCTCCGCCGTCTACTTGTCACCAGACGAGTATTTAAGTACGAACTGTTGTTTCAGCAGGAATATTGTTTACCGAAATTGGCTATCTATTGTACGATATTTACGACTGACAAACGTGCACTATTGTGACAAGCAAACGACGGTGGTTGTTAATTTATTGGATAAAATATAGATCCTATGATTGGCGTTTTATTTCTCACCAATCACAGGGATTACATTAATTACACAAACAACTTTATTCTTAGAAATGACAAATATGTATATACGCTATAGCTAACAAACATTCTATATTATAGAGACTCTAAGTTGAAACAAAATATACTATACAAAAACGAACGATGCTTAACAATATTATTTACGTTGTATTATTTATAAATTAACGGGAAAAGTCGTGAACAGATAATAGATCTTATAGTCTTCATCGATGATCCCTACGAACTGAATAGCATGTTAAAAACAAACTCGAGAATATATGAGGACAAGATAATAATTTTCCACTTCAAAATTCAATATTGAATTTTCTATTAAGACTTTCTCAATATTTGCCCGAAGTTGGGTAGTTGGCGGTGTGATCCACCCCCGTGCCTCGGAGAGCACGTTAAGCCGTCGGTCCTGCGCCTGATCTCTCTCCGGTCGTGTCGGATTCCCGTCACATCGGACTATGAGAGTGAAGGAATAGAGAGTGCACTTGTGTACTATGCCTGCCAATCCGCAGTGGAGCAGCGTGGTGGGTCTATGCTCTAAAAACCCTCGCTCTTCGGAGTGAGGAGGCCTGTGCCCAGTAGTGGGACGTTAATGGGCTGCTACTTACTTTTTTTTTAAGATAATAATGAGAAACAGGAAACAAATACTTTTCTTTTAAGGTGCAGACGGAGAAGCATAGAACCCTCTAGAAAAACTTTCAGTATTCACACCAATAGGAGCTGATTATCAATGAAGATTGGTTATGAATGGTGGTTTGTTTTTGCTTTTAGAGCTTCTGCTACGTGTATTGCGTAAACGGTTAAAGTTTCCCAGACTTTAAAATTTCTAAAAACCAGACATCGATTATGGAACGAGTTACCTCAACAGGTAAGAGAGGCTAAATCATTGGATTTGTTCAAGAAACAGGTAAAGAATTATTATCTTTCTTTATGTTCCTAGTGACGACAATTATTTGATCCATTTGTTCTAAGTTCTTATGTATCATGTATATGACATATAAGTATATTATTATGTATCTATTTATTAGATGTAGTTAATTATTTGTAAGTAAGTTAAAGTGTATGTATTAGAACGTAGGAATATTTGTATGTATGTATGTATATAGTAGGGGACACCACCTACCCTATTTCCCTCCCATTGTCTCTTTAACCTTTTTTATTTCCACGGGGGGGGGGGGGGGAAATCTTCTAAAGATACCCGGCGTCTTGGGGGAAAGGNGGGGGGGGGGGGGGGGGGGAAATCTTCTAAAGATACCCGGCGTCTTGGGGGAAAGGCCAGGGGATGTAGGATTATACCCACTAAAAGGTGTAAGGTAGCTCCAGGTTGTCCGTAGGAACATTCGTCTGGTGCCGCCATTGTGCATGACATACACATCCCGTGGTCTGACTGCAATGTAGCTTAAGGCCACGTAAGCTACACCTCCGGGGTTGTCTACAAGAGAACGGTGCGAGCCCCCACTCTCACCGTTCGCAACCCCGTTCGTTGAACGACTGCTATGCAACCATTCTGCCCCAGCGTCTTCGTCTCCGTGAGGGATCGGACCTCTCTCGCGCTCGCTCGGCGGTCTCCTTTTTAACCAAGACGGTTTCGCAAAAATAGAGCACCGCCTTCCAAGCATCGGCATTCATCAACATGGCTGCAATTACAGTTAGTGGAGAGAGACCTTCGCCAATCTGGCTTGTCAAGACGCGCCGCTCGACATCCCATGCAGGACATACCGCAAGCGTATGCTGTGCATCATCGCACTCGTAACTCGCGCCCTATCCTACACAGATACTGACTGAAACATCCATGTCCAGTCAGGACCTGTGTTAGTCTAAAGGTGACGTTCCCTGACGACCTCGCCATCCAGGCCGCGAAATACGGCAAGATCGCACCGACAACGCGTTGCCGTGCATTCCTCTCGTCACTAAGGCGAATTTGCCAATCGTTAAATGCTTGTTGATGCAACTCCCGTCTGAGACTCTTGATCACCCCTGTATCTACCATACCGTTACGACGAATTATTTGTGTTGCATGATATAACCTCGTTTCCATGTCAGCCAAAATGGCAAGTCTCTTTAACCGCTAATAAGCGATAAGGTCGCCTAATTGTACTATTGTCTTGGTTTTGTTTCTTTGTTACTTGTTTCGTGTTTGTGGTGTACAATAAAGAGTATTCTATCTATCTATCTATCGACAACATATGTCTATCTTTTAAGATTGTCACCTTTTTTATGCTAACCAAATCTCAGCTATAGTAAAAAAAATGTAAGTAAGTAGCAGCCCATTAACGTCCCACTGCTGGGCACAGGCCTCCTCACTCCGAGAAGCGAGGGTTTTTAGAGCATAGACCCACCACGCTGCTCCACTGCGGATTGGCAGGCATAGTACACAAGTGCACTCTCTATTCCTTCACTCTCATAGTCCGATGTGACGGGAATCCGACACGACCGGAGAGAGATCAGGCGCAGGACCGACGGCTTAACGTGCTCTCCGAGGCACGGGGGTGGATCACACCGCCAACTTCCCAACTTCGGGCAAATATTGAGAAAATCTTAATAGAAAACTCAATATTGATTTTTGAATTGGCCCGACCCGGGACTCGAACCCAGGACCTCATGTCTGTAGTCGAACATGCTAACCACTAGACCAATGAGGCAGTTATATATAAGGCAGACTATATATAAGTAAGTTACTGTTAATGCTAAATAAAGTCTAGTTGCGGTGGTGCACGCTACTTGTAAACTCTGCAATGGTACAAATCAAGAAGTTTGCGGGCCACGCTTGCTTTAGACCGCAGCGTGTTGATTACAGCTTCACTTTATTTAATTAAAACGTTAGGAGATGCCTCACATGTAGCTCTAGTCAAGCGTTAGAGATCACATGTTATATACACTTTATATATACCAATGGCATGAGTAAAGTAAATAAGGCAAGTAACAGCCCANCCCAACTTCGGGCTAATATCGAGAAAATCTTAATAGAAAACTCAATATCCATTTTTGAATTGGCCCGACCCGGGACTCGAACCCAGGACCTCATGTCTGTAGTCGAACATGCTAACCACTAAACCAATGAGGCTGTCATGAGTAAAGTATGAAAACCTAATTCTGTGAGACTGCGTTTCTTAATATATATGACAGAAATTATTAATGACTAGAAAATGTATTTACCCACCTCGCCTATAAGACAGATGGGAGTGTGGGACTTGCCGGTATTACCAGAATACCCACTAAAACCCAGCGGAGCCCTCGTCATTTTTGAATTGGTTTATTGTGGCTTTCCATCCTGTCCCCTCGTAGTGGAGCCGGCTCAAAAGTGAACTACAGAGGGAGAAGTTAGATAAACTTCCATCTCCTGTTTCCTAATCCCTTCCGTCGGGGATACTGTGCCTCGACTGTAGAGAGCGAACGTAATGACAGTTTCGTAGAAGGTGTATGCAAGCAGTGTATCTATAATGCTTGCCAGCCAGAGGTCCGGACCGATTAGCGATGTCCGAAGATGAGGCTGCGGTCCCCAAGCGTGACACTCCGTGCGCTGTGTCTACAGGAGCACACTCGTGGCAGGTGGCCGACGGCTCACAACCAACAAATTGGTGCAGGCATTTCCCGAGGCAGCCATGACCGCTTAACACCTGCATCAGCAGGTAAGAGAGCAATCCGCGATGTCTGTCCAGCCATTGCTCCAAGTGAGGGCGGAGTGTCCCCACTGTGGTGCCACCAGTTACTGGGAACCCGAGGTCCTCCTTCCATGTTTGGATCAAGGCTCTATCAGCAAGAACCTTGACCATCCTGACTTCCTCGTCATCCAGTGTGGTGTTTCCCTTCTGGCCTTCGAAGCTATTCTGCACTAGTAAGAACCGTAAGAAAGTTTTGTTCGGAGCGATCAGAGAATAAATCCATATGGGTGCACCATACAGCGCCATGCCAGCGATTACTAATGATCTATTGCTATGAGCATCGTGTTTTGCGAGTAATAGAAATTAGATCTTTTATACAAGCACTATTCTTTACCTTCTCTTAAATACCCTCAAACCTAGTGGTTTGGGGGTACGTTTTAGGTTGGAGTCATTAAAGTCCACTTCCAGTAGACTCATTCGTATCCTGGCTAATCCATTACATTCGTACAGTTTCTTCTTCCTCATTGCAGGCCCTGTAATTAGATTTATCTACACTGCCCTTAGTTTTTATATTCATATAGTAATATCCCGTTGAAATTGGAATGGCTGCTTATTTGTTTTTTAGTGAGGTTTTTGAAGTTTGTAATTCATCTAGGAATAGTGCTTTAGATCCTTTCGATGTAGCGTATTTTGATAGTACGGCATTGGTCTTGCACGATGTTATTGCAATACAAGGTCCGGAATCTATTAATCCTTTCCTAGTTTCAGTATAAGCTAGTTCATTTGAAGCCAACTGTTGGATAAGATGAATAAATATGAGTAGCAATTAATTAATTTCACCGAGAAAACAAATATGACCGCAGCGTAATTTCAAGATGCGCTTGTGTTAGCTACCTGCAACAAGATGTGTCCCAGGTAGCAGTCCCGATGGGGCGAGCGAGGTACTTGAGACACGCCGACGCATATAAAAATCAGATGTACGAATTTATGTGTCCGTTAATAATTTACAAAAAGCTATTATAGTTTACATAAAAGATATATTTTAGTCTATTTATTCCATTTATATAAAACAATATTTTTGTTGCTAGTACCAAGTGCTTTTAATGTCGCCTGCACATTACATGCACATCACCTTTGCACTTCAGCATCTCTTCGATGCGAACATTTATGGCTTTCAACTTGAAAAACTGTATGTCTATTACCATAAATTGTAGCTTCTACTATGGCCTTTCGTTTGCATGACGTCGCAAAATTCTTCAGCTTTATACTATTAATATAGTGGACTAGTTTTGCCAGTAAAAAGCTTGCATTATGATTTTTTTAATAATTTTTTTTAGGTATTTCTAAACGAAGACGCGAATATCAACTAGTATGTTTATATTAATTATCCCCGGCTTTGTGTTAAAACAACAAAGCATTCTGCATCATAATAAATTCTATCGCAAGTAGGAAGCAGGAATTACTCTCAGATTGCACTGTTAGTCTTGCGGTTGTATTAAATCTAGACAGAATTGTTCCCCTCTATTTGCCGACTCAATTATGATAATTAACAGTAGTGTTTATTTATTAAATAAAAAGTATAAGCATGTTAGGCGATATGTCTATGGGTCAGCCTGATTACGATGAGGTACGTAGTGTCAGAGTACAAGCCGAAAGAACTCTGATCATGAGATGGAGAGAATATCTTGCGATTCCTATATCAGGGGTAGCGACAGTGGAGGTGTTGTGCCCTCAGTTGGAGAAATGGCTGTCGCGGAAACATGGAGCGCTGTCATACAGACTGGTGCAGGTGCTCACCGGACACGGCTGTTTCGGGAAGTACTTGCATCAGATTGCTGGCCGAGAGGAATCGCCTATTTGCCATGAGTGTGGTGCTCCCGTGGATACGGCACACCATACCGTGGCGGAATGCCCAGCGTGGGGCCCTCAGCGACATCTTCTGGTGTCACTGATTGGAGTTGACCTCTCGCTGGCTTGCATAATAAGTGCGATGGTCGCCAGCGAAGCAGGGTGGAGAGCCGTAGCCTCCTTTTGCGAGTCTGTCATCTCGCTAAAGGAGGCTCGGGAAAGGGAGCGGGAGTTGGCTCCTGACGCCCCTGCAATCCGTCGCAGAAGGCTTGGGGGTAGAAGGCGCGGCTATGCGCGCCTCGCCCACTGACTTGAAACTCGATTTGGCTTCATCCGGGACACCATATTGGATTGCGCAAGCGAGCCGCTGGTGCCCCACTTTAGGATGACGAGGGCCCGCTGGGTTTTAGTGGGTATTCTACTAGACAGTGAGTCCCACACTACCGACTAGTTGGAGTGCTTGTTTTACATATTCCGATTGGGCGATGTGCGTAAAAGCATTTCCCAGCGATAAAAAAAAAAAAGGGTGACCTACAAACTATCAAGAAGACATGGGACGCTCTCATTAAATTGATGCAAGTGCTCACCGTACAGGGTTGCTGGCTGAGGAAATGCCCATTTGCCATAAGTGTGGTGCCCAGACGTCACGGCATATTTTAGGGTGGCAGAAATCCCGGCTAGGTGCTCTCAGTGGCTTTTTCTGCGAAATAACTGACTTGCAGAAGGAGGCAATAGACGTCCAGTTCGTGTCGGTGACGATAAACAACTTATTATCCCTTGTCTTGCCCCAAAAATATTTTTTTTTCCAAGTAACATCTGCCCCACGTATATCGAGGCAAATTCAATCGCTTGCCCTGGTATGCTACACTCTGGTGTAAGTTCATGTTGCTCTAAACTTTGAGATAGTGAAAAAAGTCCGTCTTATATTTATATCTTAAAGATTAAAACTTACTTCAAGGGTTTTCATTGTACTTTACATCACTCACAGTTTATAAAACACCACAAAAAACATAACCTTCGACGTGATGCACGAACCGTTAGCAGTGGTCACTTTGTAACTGATTTTTTTTCGTTTTTTCTATTGTCTGGTGTTATCTCTACGCATATTTTGTTACCACAGTTTCCGAGAAGGGGATTGATAATACACATTATGGCTTAAAAAGAAAGATTTAGGGCTGAGACTTGTAAAGGCGTGTCTGTGATAAGATAATTAGTAATTAGTAGGAAATCAAAGGCCCTGCGTGAATAAAAGGTTAAATTTGCGCAACGTTAATTTCGTTAATTTCAACGAGCATTTGTTCGCGTCTCAAAGCTCCGCGTGACAGAGATCGTGAAATAGCGCCGCTTTGAACGCCACTCACCCGTGTATAATTTAGTGCTTCTACGAGTGTAGGTAGCTCCCCCACTATAATATTGTACTAGTAATTCCCTACAGTGCCACCCGCGTAATTCCCGATCGAAGAATATGAGAAAATAGTAGTTAGTGGTCGTGTACATATCATTTGCATGCACGCACGCACAAACGAAGTTTCATTCTCTGTTTGTTACCTTAGATCTTTTAAACTAATCACCGGATTTTGATGCAGTTTTCAGAAATAGATAGCGAAATTAAAGAGCAAGGTTTATATCTAGAAAAGATATATATTATAGTACAGAAAAGTTAAATTGCGAACGCTGGCTAAACCTTACGAGATTGATCAAATTATTGTAGGGAATGAAATGATAATAATAAAAGTAGATGTAGTGATGAAAATTGAGAAAGGTATGCTTAGATCGTTGGGGCATGTAGAGAGAATGAATGAAAGGAGACTGACAAAAAGGATTTATGAATCAGGACTGAATGGGAAAGTCGGAAGGGACCAAATCCAGAACATTTTAAATAAGGGCCAGGTCAAAAGTCCTCTAAACCAACGAACTTGTATGAAACGTTTAATGAGAATGAAAGAAGCGAAGGAGATATGCAAGGATCGTGGCAAGTGGAAGGACGTTGTCTTTGCCTACCCCGAAGGGAATGAGGCGTAATGCTATGTATGTATGTAAATGATAACCCACAGTTATGAGTTATCTCTTTTACATATTACAAAAATGTGTTATTTACCAAGTTTTTATACGATACATTATTATTTCTTAACCAATTAAATATATTACATATAATATAGATCAAAACTGGCCTTAATAGTATTTCATTAAAATGTGGATTTTGGAAGTTATCGCAAATTTAAAAAAACCAGTGGCGTGTAGCAAAGTTACATAATTCCAGTTCCAAATATCTACACATTACACCTAATTTAAGCTTCCCTACAACAATTACAATCTGTACACAGTCTATCCAAGTTCAAGCCACCTGATTAATGCCACATTCGAGTTTTAATAGAGCAACCGAGTTCAGAATGAAACTGCTGTAGAGCGGGTTGGGCGACATTAGCGTCACGTGACTGCTAATCTCGGGGCTCACTATTAATAATGGATTGGAGCAGTTGAACCGCCTCGCCAAGCAGGTATTGCTACGATACACTGCCGGGAATACGGTACACTCCACTTGGATCTGAAATTTACTTTATAATATATAAGTCGGAATCAAATAGTTACTGGAACGCCGGCGCTGGACAGAGTCAATGAGTCACAGGCCGGCGACGTTCGCCACAGTTCTCGAGTAACTGTCGGCCAGAGCGGTTGACTCTTGAAACTGTTGCGTGTTCCTAGCTATAGTTAATGTGTTTATGTAATTTGATAACGGGAACATTAAGTAATTGGATATTATAATCTCACTTAATTAATTAAGTGTTTGATTGCACCAACATTACTCACCGATGCCCCACACTTTGGATGTTGAATTATGGATACCACTAATGACTATGTCGGCGGGAACTATACATTCTCCGAATATAAATATGTCGGAGAATTAGAGAGAAGGAAGCATAAGGCATAGGGGCGTTGGGTTTCGCCGCCGACATCGTCATTAATGGCATCCATAATTTCCATACTGTGGGCGTTGGTGGGTACTGTTGGTGCAATCAAACACTTTATTAATTTACTCAGATTATAATGTTCAATCACTTAATGTTCCCGATATCAATTTACACAAACGCATTAATAAAAAAAGCTAGGAACGCGACAGTTACAACCGCACCGGCGGGCCGTCACCCGAGAACTGGAGAGACGTGTGCCGGGTTGTCACTATTGACTCTGTCCCACGCCGATAGACGGATTACGCCAGCGTTCCACAGACTATCGCACTCCGACGTATATTTGAAAAATTACTACTATTTACTGCTGACAGCTTAGAGCTTGACTGTTATCTCACCTGATGGTAAGCGATGATACAGTCTAAAATGGAAGCGCACTAATCTGGCAAGAGGCAATATACCTCTTATGGTTTGTACACAGCATCTTACTGGAACACAAACATCTTTGTTTGGGGTTACGTCTTTGCTGGTAGGAGGGTAACTAGCCGCAGTCGAAGCCTGCTACCAGTCCAGACCCGAAGACTAAACAAATTTAAAAAGGTGATAACAAAGCGAGTACTTGCACCACTGCACCAGCGACTTTATATGGGTGTATACCCCTTTGTACATCGTTAACACTACTTGCGTATAAGAAAAAGAAGTTGAGTTATTCAGCACCCTAAGAGATTATCTGAATACACGCACACACACATACGCTCCTGCTATTCTTATTGTTGATTTATTTACTCTTAGTTTAGGAAGAGCAGATTCTTCTACCACAGCTGTGGAATTCATCCTTAATATCCCAATGCAGTGGTTAAAGCCTCCTCACTCACAGGAAAGAAGGCTTTAGGGTTTTAAAGAATATTATAGAATATAGTCCTCCACCGCAACTTTATGTCTAAAATTTAAAAATTACTAAACGGACTTTCATATACGGACGGTATATGTCTATCGCTCACTAAACACTGAGTGGTAGCGTCTGTCCGAAATACGGCTAGCGCTGTTAGCGATGTGTTATAGCTAGAGAGGAGAAGAGAGAAAGGTAAACCTGACAGACTGGTGCTGTAACGCGTTAAGTAACGAAGCGATTTACCCTCCAATAAGAAATTATCATTTCAATATATAGGAGTGTATTCCCAAGGTTCAAGTGGAATATACCTAAGTAGCTAACCCTCTGAAGAAACTTTCAGTTCTAACGTAAGAGTGTAGCTTAAGGTATATTAAGCCAGCGCTCTACTTACCCACGGTTTCCCTCGGTAAATAATTTAAATAAGTATATATTAGGTGTAATAACTGTTCACAGCAGTTTTATCCGTGTCGTTACCGTGGGAATATGGAGAAATTAAAAATCGAAGTCATTTCCCAAATATCCAGTAAATTTTGAGTCAGTAAGTTTAATGATCTTAAACATTCTTCGCATTATGGTCTTTATAATGTCCTAGGATGGAAGGTCATCGGTTGGATGAATTCAGACTTTATAAAGGACATAGGTACAACAATGTTTGTGTTTTATATATGTTGAAGTAATGATACATTTGCGCCTGCTTCCCCTCTTTTGAACCCTTGAGTCGGAAGCATCCAGAGCGCCAGAGATGAATGCGTTAGCAAACATCTGGCGTCCACCATACGGATGAAGAGGATTCCCCTGGGTTTTAGTAGGTATTCTGGTTACAGTGAGTCCTACACTCCTGGATGGAGCTGTATACTCTATCCAGCGTGCGTTAAAGCATTTCTAGTAGAGATCCTTTATTTGAGTTCCGACAAGGAAACCTTAGAAAATTGAGTGATCTAGAATGTCTGTTTCTGGATTGGTAGTAGGCTACCATTACCACTTCCCAGGTTAGGGGTACCCATAACTAGTGGTCAGTGTCAGTAGATCAAACGACAGTCTTTCTGTTAATCGCAATAAGCTCAAAAACTGTTCCACGGTTTTTCTTTTAGTTTGCACTAATAGATGAAAGATTCATGAGGAAGATTTGGATGTATGATTTGTATACGTTTTTTTAAAATTAAAATATAAACACTCTAATATCTTAGATATATAACAAAATAATATTTGGTGCGATGGTCCTCTTTATAGATCTACCAAAAAATTCGCGATAGCGCTATGTTATCCTTTAAACGAGTGCATAATAATTTAATTCGACGTTATCTTCTACGGTAAATAAGTTATCAAGGTATAAGAAGCTCTACTAGAGAGATACGGATACGAAGAGATCAATACATAAATTAGGATTTCTTTACGTGACAAAATTCTAAAAGTACAGTTCCGAATCGGCTGATTTAAAAGAAATTTTTCATTTAATATATCTTCTAACCTAAACACACTAAAAGTAAAGGAAAATTCGTTTTATAAATCGAGATTTTCATAAACGAAGACAAAGTTATGTAAAATTTTAGGCCACATGCTCAGTTATGTCAGATTGCATAATGAAACCACCGCCTGCGTTTAGGAGTTTAGCATAGTTATGACAAACTCATGCAGAATTGCGTTGGGAAAATGGACGTGGGAAAGTCCATACAATATTATAAGCATAAAGTGATTTTTATTAATATTTCCTCTTTAGCTTGTGTAAAGCAAAATACTATTAGTCCTGGCAATGCCGACTTGAGAGAGGAGAAGAGTCCTGGAAAACACAAGAGTTTTCGCCTAGCAATATACAGAGGATCTTGGGTTTAAGACAGTAAGATTCCGGAATACGCCGCAAAACTTTGTGGTATTAAGGATGTCTGAAGACCAAAGTCTTCGAATAGTGCGTGTTGCCAGTGATGACATACGGCTCTGAAACTTGGTCGCTGACTATGGGCCTCATCCGGAAGCTCAGAGTCACTTAGCGTGCTATGGAGAGGGATTCCGTAGGAGAACTAGAGTACCTGACATAGTCCTACGAATCGCGAACCTGAAGTGGCAATGAGCCATGCACATAGTCCGAAGGAACGATGGATGTTGGAGTTCGAAGGTGCCGGAATGGTGCTGGTAGGCAGACCCCCACAAGGGACCGATGACATAGAGAGACCTATGGCCAGCAGTGGACGTCCATCGGTTGAAGCGACGACGACGAGGACGGTGAGGATTTTTGAGCGTAAAAAAAGTTAATTCTCTCACCCATAGATATACACCACCTTTCGATAAATTTTTCCCACTTGTTGTGTTCCTGGAAGGGCTCTCCTTTAAGGGACAAGGTAATGTTTTAATATAAGTGGTGGTTACAGGATATTCAACCTGAATAAGGAGGGACTAGTCTCGAACTAGTCAGTATGGGACTCTGCGGGGGGAAGGGATCAAAACCTATTCATTCATTACTGAGACATCCGAAGAACACTTGCGCATTCCTCTCCAATGTCCAGGATATGTGGGTTCCAGGACCTTCACCCTCTCTCGAGGCGGCATTCCAAGACCAATAGAATTAAAGATTTAAAAAAAAAACACTTTGTGCTTAGAATATTGTAATTAAATTTCTAACGTCCATTTTGCATGAGTTTTTCCTAACTATAATAAACACAGGCGATGATTTTATCATGCAATCTGATCTAACCGAGCATGTGGCTTCGACGGCCTCGCTGGCGCAGTGGTGCGAGTATTCGCTTTGCTAGCAGAGCTCTCAGGTTCGGTCTCCGGTAGGACGAATTTAGGAAATTGTATTTTCTAATTTGTCTGAGTTTGGACTGGCGGAAGGCTTCAGCCGTGGCTAGTTACCACCCTACCAGTAAAGACGTATCGCCAAACAAAGAGATTTGTGTTCCGGTACGATGCTGTGTAGAAACCATAAGGGGTGTATCGCCTCTTACCAGATTAGCTCGCTTCCATCTTATACTGTATCATCACTTTCCATCAGTGGTGACCACTAGAAAAAAAGTGGCCTAGAATTTTACAAAACCAATTGCAGATTTGTCATATCAAATTGATAATACCCTGGGTAGTTACGGTGGTAAGGTCCAGGCCCAGGTCTAAAATAGTATGGCATTATGTAAATTTAGTGGTAGAGCCCATCTGCAGTGATAAAGGCCAATTTAAACTAGCGCAATAGATCAGCTTATGCTACATTAAACTAAGCACAGCAATGTTCATAGTGATTAGCAATATATTTATTCGATCATCCCTGATACTGCAATACCATGAATAAATAAGCTTAGCACCGATTCACTATCACAACAGCCTATTTAATAATATTAGCTTATTAATAAATAAGCAAAATCTTTTTTTATTACCAGAACCAATAAATTATCAACCAAGTCCTGACCTATCTGTAATAAATGATAATGAAATCGTTCTATAGGAGTAGAAGGAGCATGTCGCTTGTCCACCTCTAATGCCACCTGGGATGCATCCAACAAAATGTTCAAAGTAGGAGGAGATACTCGTATATAAGTCCTTTCAACTGATAAGTCATTGGCAGTTCTACTGGTCCTGTGTCCTGGCTGTCTTTATTTACTTAGGGCTGAAAATGGATAGCATTTAAGAATTAGCCAAGAAAAGCTTCAAAGTAAGAGGAAATGTTATAAGTCATTTCAAGGCGATAAGTCAGTGGCAGTTCTACTGTTCTTTTACCTTAACTCTTTGCATTTATTTGGTGCAGAAATTTGCTTGAATTTATTTCAGATAAACCTAAGATCTATCCAACAAAAGAGGCAAATAGACGGAGATTATATAAGTTATTTTAAATCGATAAACCTTTGGCAGTTCCACTGGTCTAGTAACCTATCTCCATTTATTTGGGGCAGATGTTTGATTGATTTCAACTTTTATGACACCTAAGATGAATCTAACAAATATAGCAAATAAGATGAGATATATAAGTCATTTCAACCGATAAATCATTGGCAGTTCCATGGACCTGCATCCTGAACCCTCTTCATTTATTTGGGGCAGATATTTTCCTGCCTTGTCGGTTTTAATAGCCAACATTTTGCCTGTGCTTTAACAATCCCTGGCCTTCCTGCTATTCTATTACAGTTAACAAATAAATCACATGATTTTGAGTGAATCCCCTCGTCCACAGTTCTGTAAAGGCTCAGAAAAGCAGTGAAAAGCGTTGCCGTCTTCTACTCCATTTCGAGATACAGTCTGACTAGACCTGGGTGACCACACCACTGTTACCAACAGATATTTTAACATTAATTACTTTTTTTATCATTCGTCAAGGAAAGAGGTTAATCCCTACTTTGAACTTAGCACGAACTTTAATGACAAAAGTTTAATTGCTTCTACTAAGAGGGTAGAAAAGAACTTAATTCTTTCACCTTTTATAACCGACTTTATTTGTAAAAACTGATTGGGAAAATCTGCGAACTGTATAAAAGCCTTGACGTGGTACTGTACGTTATCTATTACAATGGAAAAGTGGGAAAACTACAGTTTTAATTGAGGATAATAAAAAATATACTACAATATGAATGTGCCAAAACTGTTTCATTTATCACGGCATGCAAATATTTACACTGACTTAATTAAACAGAATTATTCATTTAGAATTAAACTGAACTCTCTAATATGCAAACAAGTGACTGAATAACGTTGGTTTACACTGTAACACTAACTGGTTAATGTTATTTACATTGTTAAAAGCTGTTAATAAAATATAATCCCTTTGTGTGGAATTTCGTCTATCAGAATCATGATATTCTTTATTAATGTAAGTTCTAAAATCTCTTTGGTATCATCGTTAGTTGGTCCGTTACTGTTAATCTACCAATTGTTTGGAAATTTGATTAAACCGGCAAGATACTCATCAGTATCTCTTTTAAATAAAGTTTTTTGGCTACCTTGTTTTAGAGTCGCTCGCTAATTTGCAGGTTAAGTAATACTATTCTCATATTTTTCATTATTATATTACATACTTTGACAATACTAAGGTTTATACAAACTAAGAACTGTCACTAGGCGAATATTGCTTCATTCCCCTGTGCTAACCCCCTTATACCAAACGCTCCACTCAAAATAATTGCCCCACTCAAAACAATTAAGTCCACCAATCACAGTCGCAATAAACACGACGACTGAATTTCCGGACTGTGTTAAACCGGATGTAGTGTATCTAAACGTTTCACTGATAATTATAATAAAAAAATATAGTAATTTAACAGCAAACTACGAATAAAATAATCATGATCGCTAACACTTTATAAATAAAATATTCATCTACTTTATAATATGCCTTTTAAATAAGAATGTTTTGAATATA
Source organism: Elymnias hypermnestra (assembly GCA_015832385.1). NCBI lineage: Eukaryota > Metazoa > Arthropoda > Insecta > Lepidoptera > Nymphalidae > Elymnias > Elymnias hypermnestra. The sequence goes on along the minus strand of JACTOM010000027.1, from coordinate 129,219 downwards.
TTTATTTAAATGATGTACAGGAAAACTCAATATTTGATCAATTTTATAAGTTGCATCAATAGTTGTACGACCTAAATTTTATTGGAAGGTTTGTATAACAATTGAAGGGTCACTCGTTCAATATAATTTATTAAAGTAACCGACATTTCTTGCAACAAAACGGGACGGAGCCCTTTTTTTCCAATTAACTGTGCTCTATTGAAAGCGATCCTGTTTTATGTGAGCCATCGATTTTCGCTTCAGTCTCCTTACACGTTTAGGTAACGACACGATTTCGTTTGGACGACAAGACTTTGAGAGAGAGAGAGATATACACACACTTTCTTTATACACTTCATTTTGGTGCAACAGAAATTATTAATAACATACACACACACTAACATATACGTAAACAAAGACACACATATATATTGACGATGACACACGCATGCACTGGCACACATACGCACATATACAATCCTTGACTAATAAGCATGCAAATGTAGTTATATATGCATGCACTGACACATATACACACGCCCTTATACACGGATGGACTCTCTCACACACACACAGACACAGACAGAGAGCGAGAGATACACACAGCCACACGCTTACACAACATACAAACACACACGCATGACACACACACAGTTTTACATGTATATGCTTACACACGCATATTCACACACAATTTTACACGTAATCGCATACTAACAATAATTTTATACAATTTTTTAGTTTTTGATTTATATTTTTGCACTTATAATCCATTAAAAGTTGTAAGCATTAGAAAAAAAAATATAGAAGTTGAATAAGGTTTTTATTAAGCAGGTGAGGTACCCCAGTTTTCTCGGGGAAGTTTCACAAGATCAAATTTAAGTAATAAGGTTGCATTTTAGAGTAAAGATTTTTTTACTTAAACACCTTAATCTCAGGGACTAATCATCCGATTAAAAAAATTCTTTTAGTGTTATAATGCCTTATCGAGGAAGGCTATAGACTATATATAATGACGCTAATACCAATATGAGCAGTACACCAATGAAAGATGTTTTAAAATCTGGGGTTTTTCATTTTGAGAGCTTTTGTTGCGTACGTTGCGAAAACGGTTAAAGTTTCGTAAAAATTATGTATGACAGAGTTGTTTCCCTGTTATTGTATCCCTGTAAAGTTATAAAAAAAGTCTGTGACAGTGTATGCCTATCTTTTACGATTGACTCTCTATAATCCTTTTTATGATAACCAAATTTGTTCCTTCTCTGTTTCTCTTTTGTGCTGACGGTAGTAGTAGCGCGCATAAGCTAGTAGTATTCTACAAAGCGTTTATCTATCTATCTGTTTATATAATTTGTGATAATTAATATATTAAATCGTATCGTGAATTGTAAACAGAGTCGCCACCGTCAAAGGGTATTACGTAAAAAGAAGAGAGAACTTCTCGGTTATTAGCACCAACTTTATTTAGTTTGCATTTAGTTTATTTCATGAAAATAACATTATATAGGCGAAAGTCCTTTTGTCTTTGGAAACACAACACCTAAAATGTTTAGATTACAAAAAAAAGGACATAATACCTTGGCTGACAACGACTCCAAATATAATTATTTTTTTTACTTTTTAGAGCATATTAATATTTGTAACAGTTTGTTTTGAAGGCGGTTCTTTTTTTGTTAAATTTTTTATTTATTTAATGATTTTTAGTGAGTCTGAAGTCGTCGTCGTCGTCGTCGCTTCAATCGATGGACGTCCACTGCTGGACATGGGTCTCACGTAATGACGTCCACAAGGCCCGGTCTTGTGCCGCCTGGCTCCAGCGGCTACCGGCGACCCTCTTTATGTCGTCGGTCCACCTTGTGGGGGGTCTCCCTACACTGCGCCGCCCGGTGCGGGGTCGCCACTCCAGCACCTTCGGGCCCCAACGTCCATCGGTCCGTCGGACTATGTGCCCCGCCCATTGCCACTTCAGGTTCGCGATTCGTAGGGCTATGTCGGTGACTTTGGTTCTGCTACGGATCTCCTCATTTCTGATTTGATCGCGTAGAGAAACTCCGAGCATAGCCCTCTCCATCGCACGCTGAGTGACTCTGAGCTTTCGAATGAGGCCCATAGTCAGCGACCACGTTTCGGAGCCGTAGGTCATCACTGGCAACACGCACTGTTCGAAGACCTTTGTCTCTTTGTCAGAGTCTGAAGTACACTAACAAATTTGTCTGAATATGGGTAAAACGTGTTACTCAATTGAGACCGCACCGTTTAAATAAAACAACTTTGCAAAGTGAAATTTATTTTGATATCGCCACATCCGGGATCGAACCCGCAACCCTATATTTTACTGGTCAGTTATTTTGCCACCCGGCTATCGCCAGCCTTTTATATGGTAATCGAGCGCAACACTAATATGTAAAATTTTCTTTCCCCCCCCCCAACTCTGCTACCACCACTTCGCACGTAATACACTTTATAATATTGCAATGCAGCAACAAACGTAAGGTCATTGCCATTTGATTACAGACCTTATTATTATAGATTACCAGATCGCACCTTACTGTAAGCCGTTGAGGAGTTCCATTGATCTTCATTTTAACTACGACTAGGACTTGACCATACCGAAGTTACGGTAGGCAACTCAAATATTTGGATAGCTTATAAAAGATTCTGCCGAGTATCGTTGATTTGCTCCTAAGAATTGAAGAGTTCCGTCACTTTGTTATGAAATCTATTATCAGAACCGAACCAAACTACTATAAACAACCCTTGAAGTATATACTTTCCAATAAAAAAAGAATCTTCGAAATCGGTTGGCGTGATTTTGAGTTATTCGTCCATTTGTCGCGCACATGCTTACGCAAATTTACGACTTGTCCGGTTTTGTCATGGATGCCATCATCAGAACTGGATTTCAATGAGACCCTATGACGAGCACCACCATTCATATAAAAAAAAATCATCAAGATCGGTCCACCCAGGTTTTTTGAAGTCGGTTATAAAGGGGATATAAGCTGTATAGAAGTCACTCCCTTTTAAAACCAACGAGAAATACTTTCTTCGTGTATATTCTAACAAGTCTCAAGTCAGAAGATAGAATAGAAGTTTCGGCCACAGCTACTAAACTTAAAATAATGAAAGTCATATTTCAGTACGAAGCTGTGTAGAAACTAGAATAGAAGTAGATTATTACTGCCCAAATTATCATTAATAAAGTGAGATTGCAGTTAAACATTAAATAAAACGGTTTATAATGGCTCCTATACGTAAATCAGCCTTAAATCAGAGTTTGGAAGACTTAAACCACATTTTGCTGAAGAAACCATTGCAGAGGGAAAGGGAGAATACAGGTAGTTGATGCTGCGATGAGGTGAGGTGGTGCTAAAAGACGTTTGAATCTCTGAACATTTGAGCCTATTATAAAAACACCAACTCACATTTAATACAATTTAGTACTATTTCTCTTTAAAACAACTACACGAAAGCGCTGGAAAAAATGTCTTCACAAAATTATTCCGTTCGTTAAAGTTACCTTGTAGTGCATAACATTTCGTAATATTTCACTATGATTTTAGTATTTTTAATTGTTGCCACTACATGACTTAATAACTCTCATCATTTCAGAGGTGTCACCTAACCCAATGCTGGGCACAGGCCTACTCACCTTCACTCATAGTTTGAATTTACGGCAATCTGACACAATCGGAGACAGATCCGGACCGACAGCTTAACGTGCTCTTCGAGGTACAGGGGTGGATGACACGGCCAAATTTTTCCCAACCTCGGGCAAATATTGAGAAAATCTTAATAGACTCAATATCGATTTTGAATTAGCCCGACCCGGGCCTCGAACCCAGGTCTTCATGTCTGTAGTTGAACATGCTAACCACTAGACTAATGAGGCTGTCCTGAGCTGGATGTGACAGCTAATATCTCGTCCTCAGCTTACGGATGAATAGGGTTCCTCTGGGTTTTAATCATTATCCTGGTGTAGCGAGCGAGTCCCACACTCTCGGATGGTTCTTTACTCCATCGTACATGCACAAAAGCAACAGTCCCTATTATCAAAATTTTGAAGACATAATGTGAAATTTTCTCTGCCAGGATATGTGTAAGCAAAACATTTTGTGTGTTACTAATCTAGAATTTCACGCAGACGAAGTCACAGGTATGTACTAGATGAGCTATAAAGCGAGCTGTATGAAGTGTAAGTTTCTCCGACATAAATCGGGGATGCACATGCAATCTCGAACATGCTCTCGAAAACATAATATAGTTTCGACAACAGCAAGGACGTGCCTTTTGTGCATAACAAATAATCTTGTATAAACTATAACTTATTCGAACAATTACCTATATATTGTAGATCTATGTAAGAGGACATACTATATACTTAAGTTAGAAGTTATTTAGACTCCAAGGCCGTTGCTGCCTCTTCAGTCGGTTACCCGATCGGTGGTATGGTTATACAGCCATTGCTCAGTGGTCAAAGCCTCGTCCGTGATCTAGAATGGAGTACCACGCCGTCCACTGATCGCCGTCATTGATTGCATTGACGCGTGCAGATGAGGCTGATTGCAGGGCCGAATAAAAGTGTTTCCGCTCTCCCCTCACTCTCCAAAATAATGGCAAAAGATGCTATGACCTGTTTAATCAACATCTGGAAGAAAAGAGGAATTGGTATCAAAACCAAAATTAGGTAGAGAGAGAGAGGCAAAGAATTGATGCATTTGAGATGTGGTGCTGGCGACGAATGTTAAGAATACCTTGGATCGAGAAACACATATTTCGGCCACACAATACGTAGAGGTGGCAAAAGTCTAGCAAAACTTATTGTGGAACACAGAAGGCAAACGTTCTCGTGGCCGTTCAGTATTAAGACAGACCGATCAAGTACACTCGTCATCTTCCAAATTTTACACGGTAGTAAGAGAGGTGCTGGACAGAATCCGGTTGAAACAAATCATCCGCTTCAGATGCTACTCTGATACTGACCATGATCCTCAGACATGAGGGACCAACTAAGAGAGAGAGACAGACAGAGAGATGTAAGAGGAATCGACGGATAATGGAAAAATTGTCTGATATCAAAAGATGCAATCAAATGGCTAAAGGAACCATGAGCAAGTCGACAAGATCATGGCAAATCAGGTAATTCGGAATGGTCACTAAAAAGAGACTTGTTATACCCTAAGTTTTCCGAATCTTCCATTGTGGTGCTAAGGTATATAAGATTTGAGCAACACAGCCAAAAGATAGGTGCATTTAAAATGTGGTGCTGGTGCAGGGTGCTGCGTCTACCACAAATCACAAAGAGGACCGATAAGTGCTTCTTGGATTGGATAGAACACGCAAGAGTTATTAAACTGTTCCTGCTCTGGATTCAAACATGCGATATCTCTAAATAAGAAACCACGCGTTTCTTAATTTTGCCATCATGCCTTTTGCATTGCGCCATCATGAGTTTTTCCATGAGTCATCCTGGCTTTTTCACTGAGCCATCATTGCACCAACATGGTTGTTCCACTGGGCTGTCTTGGTTTTTCCACTGGCTCATCGTGGCTTTCTTATTGTGCTATTGTGGTTGTCCCAGTGCGCCATCATGGTTTTTCTATTGTGCTATCATGGCTTTTCCACTAGGCCTATTCTAACTTTTTTTACGAGGGAATATTAATTAATACCAGGAAATATTGAGGGATATTTTTTGATAATGAGTTAAAAGAATTATCACTTGTGTTCTTTGTTTGTTTTATTTCGTAGATGTGACAGGGCAAGGTACAGTATGCACATGTGCAATATTTCTCCATTTCTCGCCACGTGACTCGTGTACGAACACGCACGTGCCCCGCATTTCGCTGTTATTGCATTTATCTGCAACTCCACGACACCGACATGAATCGCGTGTTTATTAAATTCACTAGAAACTCACATATCGACATCTTGTGGATGGTGTTTTCAAAAATTCCTTATTCGAGTAGGCTTTTACACTTTTGAATCTTGAGCTATTGTTTAGATATTATTGCTATTGTGTGACTGATTATGATATTAAGGGACGAATTGCGAACCCACAACAAACTCAGCCCGGGGTGTATAGGAGAATCCCATCCCAGTCCGCTTCTTCAAACGTCAATCTCACCTGCACGCGGTGCACTCTGATCTGACTCTGCCGAAGAGGCTCTGGCGACCGACAAATGGTGCTATAACCATTCTGACCTAAATGCCACAGGTCGATAACGGGCAGCAGCGTCATTTGTGCGAGAAGGTCAGCACTGCGATCACCAATCCGCCTGCCAAGCGTGGATATTGGCAGAACCACAGTAATCACTAAAACAAGACAGCAACGACCTTAGTGGTTACGATAACGGCGAGGCAGGGGTTGCTAATAATCCGGAAGAGTTTTGCTGCCAACCCTGACGACTTGACCTGGTAACATACAACGCACGCACTTTGAGGGCCCACAAAAAGATCTATGAGCAGAAACAAGCAGTAAGTTACAATAGGATATAGGGCATATAAGATTGTCCAAAGTCCGTAGATACGGGGGGGGGGGGGAGGACGTGATAATCTTCGAATTCGGTAACTTGTTTTACTACTTCCTTATCCACAAATCCCTCGTCAACAACAATGTAGAAGTTAACAGCGTGTCCAATAGGGTAGTGTACTTGATACTCAGAATCACCAAACGGTATTAGCTGAAGGTTATCCCGGTTTACGCATCCACATCATCACATGCGTCCTATGCATCCCATGCGTACTTTTGGGACAGAAATCCTCTGAACACATTTGATGACCCGCAACAAAATCTTTAACTTAACAATAAGCTGTTATATTGTAATTCGTCGTCGTCGTCGTCTTAATCGATGGACATCCACTGCTGGACAAAGGTCTCTCTTAATGGATTCCAATGGGCCCAATCTTGCGCCGCTTGTATCCAGCGGCTACCAGCGACACGCCTGATTTTTTTTTTTTTTTATTGCTGACAGATTAGCGCTTGACTGTGATCTCACCTGATGGTAAGTGATGATACAGTCTAAGATGGAAGCGCGCTAATCTGTTAAGAGGCGATATACCCCTTACGGTTTCTACACAGCATCGTACCGGAACACAAATCTCTTTGTTTGGCGGTACGTTTTTGCTGGTAGGGTGGTAACTAGCCACGGCCGAAGCCTCCCACCAGTCCAGACTCAGACAAATTAGAAAATACATTTTACTAAACTCGTCCTACCGGGGATCGAACCCGGGACCTCCGCTAGCAAAGCGAATACTCGCACCACTGCGCCAGCGAGGCCGTCAAAGTCTGATGTCATCGGTCCACCTGTTGAGGGGTCTGTTATATTGTAATTAAACACATGTAATGTTAAAACTGATTTTTATTGCGCGTCATATATTAAAACTTGCCTTCGACACTACTTTAACACCAGAAATTCGACTCGACTAACTGACCATGACTAAAATTTGCACTGTAAAATTAAACACGGAGTCTGCTTGATTAAAGCTAGGTTGGAGTGTTACTTACACCCAAAAAGAATTACAATCTATCCAACATTTACTATATACAGTTTTTTACGATAATTGCGGCGACGGAGTACGAAATTTCACAAATCGTGCACGCAAAGTATGGGATATTTTCCTTTGCTGAAGTCATATGTGTAATAAAATATTTAGCTCGATCTCCGATCTGATATGCATCGCATACCAGCGATATTGCATATATCTGAAGCGACACATTCTTCATCGGAATTCACGATGTCGTTGAATTTTACTTAACACCTGTACCATATAAATATGTGAGAATATGTTATTTGACTGCCGTATTGGTCTAGTGTTCAGCTTGTTCGGCTACAGACATGAGGTCCTGGATTCAGAATCGATATTGAGTTTTCTGTTAAAAAATTCTCAGTATTTACCATACGGCTGCTTACCAGTGCAGAGTAGCCGCGAGAACCAGAGGGGAATCACCAGACGCTGACGAAGTAAGGAGGGTTCTAGTTAATAGACCTTTGATCCAAAGGTGGCAGGAGGATTTCAGGTCCCGAGTGGCAGGCGTGGCCACAGGTGGTGCAATCAAATGGTGCAAGACAAATGGCAGGGCAGAAAGTACGAATCGCTCTTCTACAGGTTGGCTGTAAGCCATCGGTCAGCTGTTACGAGTGTGCCTACTTAGACACAGCCCACCACACGGTAGCAGAATGTTCCGCCTGGGGTTCTCAGCGACTCATTATGACGGCTCTGTTCGGCGCAGACTTCTCACTGACTAGTATTATAGGTGCAATACTCATCAGTGAGCAGGCTTGGAGAGCGGTTGCCTCATTTTGCGAGACAGTTATCTCGCTTAAGGAGACACGGCAAAGGGAGAGGGTGAATGCCGCCGAGGCACTCCGGCCCCGACGAAGGAAACAGGAGGCGGAGGTTCATACCTCTCCCCTTGTAGAACATCTGTGAGCTGCCACTCTACAACAAGCTGTGAGGGGCCAGAGAGGAATGCCTTTACCAACCTCTGTCTCCCTACTCATGGTTGACGATGGTCGCGCTGGGTTTTAGTGGGTATTGCGAGTTCTTCCCTCTCGCGGAGTCTCACACTCCCGACCCCACAGTCGGGGTACGTAAATGCATGTCCTAGCGACAAAAAAAAGGATTTGCCCTGTGTTGTGCAGTTAGCGGTGTGCTCTACCCCCGTACCATGTTGAGCGCGTTAAGCTGTCGGTTTTGCACTTGGTGTCTCTCAGTTCGTGTCGCATTGCCATTACATCTCACTATGAGAGTTAAGAAAGAGTGCACATGTGTTACCTCATACACTGCTGTACCTACCTAACCTGTAGGCATACATAACAATCCGCAGTGGAACACCGTGGTAGTCCTACGCTCTTAAAACCCTCTCTCTTATTATTGAGGAGACCTGTGCCCATTGGGACTTTAATGGGCTGCTTTCTTTTGACTTTTTTCGTCAATTCGAACAACTATCGTTATATTCAGGGCCAGATTAAGAGGTAGAGGATTAAGGGTTGGAGGCCCCTCTTGGTTACAGATTTTTTTCGAAACACAATATTTTAAAATAAAACAATTTATTGTGAAACCAAGCAATACATTATTATTCTAGTAGGGTTTTATCTTTGAATCGTCAAATATGGTTTCTTCAGTTGCTTGATGAAAACGCAGCTTCCAATTGATCTTGAATTGTATCGACTGCATCTCTATCTACTGTTCATTCGTCCGTTGTTTTTTAAGATCTTGAGGAGTTTTCTTTATATGACGACGTTAAAAATCTGATCTATTTGGGTGTCTTAGCTAAAGATTTTTTGGATGTCTAGACAATACATAAACCTTCCTTTAGAATCACTCTATCTATTGGTAAAAATCCTTTTGTAGTTAGCCGATGTTTGTCTTTGTCGATTTATATAAAAAGAATTTAAACACTAGACGGTGTTCTTATAAAATTGACAGACATAAACCTTTATATTCTTATAATAAACAACAGAGGCCATAAGAATTGGAATTTAATCTGGAATTTCATTAAAAACAACTAAGCGGTGGCAGCGGCCCATATAATCGGTGACTCGTGTGTGTATTACATGCTGGTGGCACACCGGGAGGAAGGACATTTTAAGTATAAATTCGAAGTCGTCGTCGTCGTCGTCGTTGCTTCAACCGATGGACGTCCACAAGGCCTGATCTTGCTCCGTCTGGCTCCAGCGGCTACCGGCGACCCTCTATGTCGTCGGTCCACCTTGTCTCCCTACACTGCGCCGCCCGGTACGGGAGTCGCCGCTCCAGCACCTTCGGCCCCAACGTCCATCGGTCCGTAGGACTATATGCCCCGCCCATTGCCCATTGCACTTCAAGTTCACGATTTCGACCTGTTAGAAAATTTGAAGTATAAAATCCTAATTTTAAGTGAAATCAAACATTTTATTAATTAACTCAGCTCAATCACTTGGTGTTGCTGATATCAACTTACACAAACTCATTAACAATAATAGCTAGGAACGCGACAGTTTCATTCGTCGACCGCTCTGGCGGACTATCACTCGGGAACTAGTCCGCCGTTGGCTCACGACGTATGCCTCTGTCCCACGCCATAGATAGATGGCGCCAGCGTTCCACAGACTACTGCGCTCCCACAGACTAATGCACTCCGAATATATTTTCTATCGATGTCACGGACGGATTTAAAAAATCATTCATAAAGTACGCGTCAAATAACGGACAATAATCTAAAAGGCACCGCAAAATACAATTTTACGGGCAAATAGCAGTTTCTTTGCCACCACCTGAATAACTACACCCTGTCTTCTGAACATCTAGCGATTTTTCGAATGGTTATATCGAACTAAAAGAAAAGCAGTTTGTAGCAGTTAAATAGACTGAAAACATTTTTACGCAATATATTCGGTTTTCCACAGATTTTTACTAAGATGTCGAAATTTGGATGACAAAGAATCATTTTGTTTTTAACAAGAGATATCTTACCAACCAATGTAGTTACAGCTAAACGACGGTGGGTTTTGCAAAAATTAAAAGTATCTGCGTACTAAGTACACATGTCAGAAGTGAAACTTCTTTGGTAAATTAATTTTTAAATCTTGTTTATATTTATACAAATGTAAAACTTTAGATTTCCGAGACTTACGAGAAAGGGAAAAAGGAATATATGTTAGGAATTTGATGAATTTAATTTTCATTAAAACATTAAGTGTGGAAAATGAATACAAATAAATGATTGAAATCTCAAATGACGAATTGTATATAAAAACGCCACGCGTTTTTATTTCAATATTAGAAATTATTAACTAAATTTTGTTTTTGAATTTAAAAGAATAGAAAGAGAATTTATGAAATATTTTTGTATTATATTTTATGTAAAATAGTATATTAAATTATTAAATGGCGTGTGGCAAATTAAAATTGTTAAAACTACCTAACCTTCAAACAAATTAGCCTCTGTACATCTTCGTGACGCTAATCACACGTTTCAACGGTAAATATTATACCCTTATGCGCCTAAAGAAGTTTCTCTTCAAAAACAAATATAAAAATCATTTTTAAAAATACTAGGCTTTGAGGTCTTTTTGCAAAACGATGGGCAAAATTGAAATTATTGAGGATACGATCAATTCGAAGTGTTTCGTAGTTTGTAGTTATATTTACTTAAATAAACCCTAGAAGTTTTTATTGAATACTAAGAGTTTAAAAAAAATTAAAAGGCTTCCTTTTTTTTGTTCTGTAATTATCATAATTTTGAGTAAAAAAATCTCAAAATTTTTGCACTCCCATTTCGAGTGATTATACAGTTTAAACCGGAAGCGTACTCATCTAGTTAAAACAATTTATCTGTGGTTTCTACTCAGCATCAAATTACAGACTTAGATAAAATTCAATTTCCTAATCTTGCCCAGCCAGAAATCGAATCAAAGCCTGGTACAATTAGGTTAGTGAGGCCGATTTACTTATGAGTTAAAATTTTGAGCGTGTTGTGCCACAAGCTTTAGGAACTTCGCTTATTCTAACCAGGTAGTTGAGCAAGTAAATTGAATTTCAAGTTCTTTAATCTTCTAGAACTTGTTGTGTACGATGTTTTATTAAATTGCGTTCAATGGAGTCATGTGTTAATAGGGCTTCACTGTTTTTATATTATATTTCAAGAAGCTCTAGCAATAGTAATGAATTATTGAATCAAATCTAATGTTTTGAAGTGAAACTAGGTATGGTGGGGTCGGGATAAAAACGTTACGCGTTACGAGAAGCGTTACGCGAGGTATATATGTTTGAGTATATATAAGAGGGTGCTGTATATACTTAGGTATGTATTAAAATGTATATAAAAGTAAAGTCATGATAGGCGTAGATTCTTGGTAGAAGAAATCGCGAGGTTGAGTCCTTTCCAATCCATCATTGTGCTTTTCGGTAAAGTAAGTAAGTAAGTAGCAGCCCATTAACGTCCCACTGCTGGGCACAGGCCTCCTCACTCCGAGGAGCGAGGGTTTTTAGAGCATAGACCCACCACGCTGCTCCAGTGCGGATTGGCAGGCATAGTACACAAGTGCACTCTCTATTCCTTCACTCTCATAGTCCGATGTGACGGGAATCCGACACGACCGGAGAGAGATCAGGCGCAGGACCGACGGCTTAACGTGCTCTCCGAGGCACGGGGGTGGATCACACCGCCAACTTCCCAACTTCGGGCAAATATTGAGAAAATCTTAATAGAAAACTCAATATTGATATTTGAATTGGCCCGACCCGGGACTCGAATCCAGGACCTCATGTCTGTAGTCGAACATGCTAACCACTAGACCAATGAGGCAGTTTGCTTGCTTTTCGGTGCAGGAAGACATTGTCAGAGAACCTGCATATCCTGAGAGTGTTTCTAGGGTATGTGTAGCCTGCCACTTCTCAGTGAAGCATCTCGATGGGTCTATGCTCTAAATACTCTCACACCTACGATTCAGGCATGAGGAAATCAATTCAAAAATATCTTCTTTAAAGAAGGTCATTTGTCTATAATCTTTATTGCACAAAGTGAAATATGGCAGGCTTAAAGCCATAGTTTTTTCGCTCCCAAATGCATTTCGGTACAAAGCCCAACCCATGAGACAGGAGTGGGACCAAGCGGTACCCTCTTTAGCGATGAGAGAGGCACCAGGACTTCAATTTTCATATTCATTCCTGATGTCCCGGATGTCCGATTGAGGCTTCGCGCTGCCCGGTGCCTCACCTGCTTCAGCGGTGGATGGGAGCATCTACTTCAATATCCCTCTCTCGTTCGTGGGCTTCCTTCAGTGAAATGACCGTCTTACAGAAGAGGGCCACTCCCACCCAAACCACGTAAGCACATTGTCATTCTTACACTGTATCATTTACCAGCAAGTGTGATCACAGTAAAGCGCAAACTTGTCAGCAACAAACAAAGAACGCCTTCTGAAAGTTTATTATTCAAATAAATTGTTAATTTATCTACGTATTTCAGTTTGTAGGGTATTTTTCTAAGCTACTTACCATATGACAAGGGTAGGGACTTTCACATACGCTTCTTAAATATGTAGATCTAGGCTTTCTCTTTTTCATGAGAGCTTTCAGCGGATTTTAGCCATTATTACGTGAATATGTTTTTTACATATGTTCTACGAATAAGTAATTCATCTTTTATGGTTTCTACAGAGCATCTTACCGGAATACCATTTTTTGGTTGGCGTTTTCTTTACTGGATTACCCATCCAGTAAAGAAAACGCCAACACAGCAGAAGCTTCCTATCTGTCCAAACAATTTCCTAATTTAGCTCTATTGGTAATCGAACCCTCGAATCTTATCTGGAGTAATTATCTGGCTTTCCAAGAGAGTTATGGCAGATTATGTAGCTGAGATAACGCTTATATCCCAGATAAGCGTCATCTTAAGGTGGCGCTGAACAGCGAGGGCCTCTTGCTGAAGAGTAATGTAGACGCGAGGCTTTTCAGTGACAAATTTTGGGCGTGTGTGTCCTTTTTACATGAGACCGTCCTTTCGATAAAGGAAGCCGAAAATGGTGAGAGGGAGAATGTAGATACTCCCTCTTATCGTCGAAGCAGGAGGTAAATTGTCTGTGCTTGTTTGTGCTAGCGTGGATGTTTTCATGAGGTAGTTGGTGATGAGACACAGCCCTGCTATACTCGGTGCAAGATCAGGCCCAGTGGAATTCATTAAAAGAGACCTTTGTCCAGCAGTGGATGTCCATTGGTTGAGATGACCACAATGACTCTATGAATTCTCAGTTAGACTAATTGGTGGCGCTCGTTTTGAAAATTCAAACCGCCACCTGATTATACGCGAGAGAGAGGACAGCTAACATGTGTACCCATCGCTCTGTCCCTTTCCCGCGTACTGCACTAGCGGCGGGGGAGCATCACGCCGCCCCCGGCCAGTCGCGAATGAATTGCGCACGCGAATGCAACGCACGTGTCACTCAATCTACACGCTGACACGCCGACGCCGCTCCACGCCGTAACCACGTGGGATTCGCCCTGAATTATTAGCAAAGGTACAGTACGCTTCCTATCTCTATTATCCAGTGATCCTGTTTAGTTGTTCTCTCGTTCGCACCGCCACATTACAGTCCACTATTATATTGGGAGTCCTGCTTCGCTGGTAGGACCATCCGCCCCGCTACCCGCAACCCCCCCCCTTATGGTGGTGTTTTTAGCCACCACTAATCTAAAAACCAGGAAGGAGTGCTCAAGTCCAAACAGCTTCCTAATTTAGCTCTATTGGTAATCGAACCCTGGAATCTTATCTGGCTTTCCAAGAGCTCAGATGCTTCTACAAAGTGGTGTAGGTTCAGGTCTTAGTCCACCATGTTATGGCAGATTATGTAGCTGAGATAACGCTTATATCCCAGATATGCGTCATCTCATGGTGGCGCCGAACAGCGAGGGCCTCTTGCTGAAGAGTATTGTAGACGCGAGGCTTTTCAGTGACAAATTTTGAGCGTGTGTGTCCTTTTTACCTGAGACCGTCCTTTCGATAAAGGAGGCCGAAAGAGGTGAGAGGGAGAATGTAGATACTCCCTCTTATCGCCGAAGCAGGAGGTAAATTGTCTGTGCATGTTTGTGCTAGCGTGGATGTTTTCATGAGGTAGTTGGTGACGAGACACAGCCCTGCTATACTCGGTGCAAGATCAGGACCAATGGAATTCATTAAGAGAGACCTTTGTCCAGCAGTGGATGTCCATTGGTTGACAATGACTCTATGAATCCTCAGTTAGACTAATCTAAAAACCAGGAAGGAGTGCTCAAGTTGATCCTCTAGTGTTCTTTTTACAGATGAAGAAGCTTCCTCCTCCATCGTCGAAATGTCGAATCCAATATAATTAGACTTTCTTTTGTGTATCGAGCTTTTATTTATTGATAAATATTAAAAAATATATACTGTAGCGTTGATTTTATATAAAATTGAATGCAACAATCAGAAGCAAGCAGATCGGACACAGTGGCAATATTTTATAGCACAATGAGTTATTGCCGGTGCCGATGTGAGTGATGGGGCGAGGCAAGATGGCGCTTGTCAAAATGGCGGGAAAGGCGTTGCGGGACCATCATTCTTTGCAAGACTTTACATTTAAATCTTTCCCCATCTCGCTGTTTAATATAATCAATCATTTCTTACAGATGCAGTTCTAATACTCAGGGGTGATTTTTAAAGGCTTTTTAATCTCTCAATACTTTTTCTATTTGTATGACTTATTTAACTCAGAATACCAGCAGTTTCCACGGCATTAAATCCTCACACCGCCGGAGGAGGTGGGTTAGAAGGCGGCTCCTGTTTTCGAAAGTCCTTCCGTCTCCGTGAATAAATAGTCGGATTCACCTGGGATGAATGCGAAAGCTGAACCCCTGGCGCCTCATTCGTGGTTGAAGATTGATTCGCTGGATTTTGGTTTTACCCGGGACACCAGGGATGAATGCGAAAGCTGATTCTCTGGTGCCTCATTTATGGATGAAGAGTGGTTCGCTGGATTTCGGTTTTCCCCGGGACACCAGGGATGAATGCGAAAGCTGATTCTCTGGTGCCTCATTTATGGATGAAGAGTGGTTCGCTGGATTTCGGTTTTCCCCGGGACACCAGGGATGAATGCGAAAGCTGATTCTCTGGTGCCTCATTTATGGATGAAGAGTGGTTCGCTGGATTTCGGTTTTCCCCGGGACACCAGGGATGAATGCGAAAGCTGATTCTCTGGTGCCTCATTTATGGATGAAGAGTGGTTCGCTGGATTTCGGTTTTCCCCGGGACACCAGGGATGAATGCGAAAGCTGATTCTCTGGTGCCTCATTTATGGATGAAGAGTGGTTCGCTGGATTTCGGTTTTCCCCGGGACACCAGGGATGAATGCGAAAGCTGATTCTCTGGTGCCTCATTTATGGATGAAGAGTGGTTCGCTGGATTTCGGTTTTCCCCGGGACACCAGGGATGAATGCGAAAGCTGATTCTCTGGTGCCTCATTTATGGATGAAGAGTGGTTCGCTGGATTTCGGTTTTCCCCGGGACACCAGGGATGAATGCGAAAGCTGATTCTCTGGTGCCTCATTTATGGATGAAGAGTGGTTCGCTGGATTTCGGTTTTCCCCGGGACACCAGGGATGAATGCGAAAGCTGATTCTCTGGTGCCTCATTTATGGATGAAGAGTGGTTCGCTGGATTTCGGTTTTCCCCGGGACACCAGGGATGAATGCGAAAGCTGATTCTCTGGTGCCTCATTTATGGATGAAGAGTGGTTCGCTGGATTTCGGTTTTCCCCGGGACACCAGGGATGAATGCGAAAGCTGATTCTCTGGTGCCTCATTTATGGATGAAGAGTGGTTCGCTGGATTTCGGTTTTCCCCGGGACACCAGGGATGAATGCGAAAGCTGATTCTCTGGTGCCTCATTTATGGATGAAGAGTGGTTCGCTGGATTTCGGTTTTCCCCGGGACACCAGGGATGAATGCGAAAGCTGATTCTCTGGTGCCTCATTTATGGATGAAGAGTGGTTCGCTGGATTTCGGTTTTCCCCGAGACACCAGGGATGAATGCGAAAGCTAATTCTCTGGTGCCTCATTTAAGAATGAAGAGTGGTTCGCTGGATTTCGGTTTTACCCGGGACACCAGGGATGAATGCGAAAGCTGAATTCCTGGTGCCTCATTCATGGATGAAGAGTGGTTCGCTGGGTTTTAGTGGCATTTTTGCTCGTCGAGTCCAACACTTCTGACCTATGGATCGGGGTTTGTGCATAAAAACATTTCCCAGTGGAAAAGGTTGACTTTTAACTATACCTAACACTTTCTTGTTGGTTCCTAAAAGAGCTGGACGCAAAAGAGCCATTGTAACTTTAGGTCTTAAGCCTTCTTTAGTATTTTCATCAGTGCTTCGGAAATTATAACATAAGCAATTCCCATAAGTATAAGTAATAGACGTTTCATAAGTGCTTTAAAAGCCTCATTGAACAATTCAATTTTGATTTGATTAAGGTATGAATTTAGTGTAACCTAAAACTGTATTTTATTGCTATTGTTCATGTCAACGTCAGCATTATCATAAAGATAGAAGAATAACATTTTCTGTTTATAATCACAAAAAACCTTAATTTAAAAGTTTTTTTAACTTTCCTTACCAACACTAATCGACTGATCCAGTTCAAAGATGTTTCCTCATAATAGTATCGAAAGTTCGCACTTTCGGCGCCATTGCCTTCGTTTTGCCATTGCTACAAATTTTCGACGTGAAAATTATTAAAAAAGTAAATATATAGGATTTTCAAATTAGAAAGAAGAAAGAAAGAAGAAAATAAATTTATTCTACATTGCATGTGCAAACTTAAATTATAATGAAAGAAAAATACTAAACTTACTACCTATATATAAACAATGTAGAAAAGGTCTGCAGCTCAGCAATTGCTATGCGTCCGAGTTAGAAAATCCGGACGCACGGCGCTGATTTTCAGCTGCAGCCTATAAAACTAAAACTAAGTAAAGATAGCGCCACGGACCTGTGCACTATACATGTATACATAATATAAACACAACCATACACACATATCGATATATAAGAAGTTAAAAAAGGTAAAAATAAGGAATCAGTCGTATATTTGTTGTAATAAATAAAGATAACACATACATATTGTAAGTAAAATAAATGCATTATAAATATATACGTAGAAATCCTAAAAGAAGAGAGGCCTATTAAATTAAAAGGCCGATATCTAAACTAAAATATTACTTCCGGTAAACTCTTCTTGTCAATGACTCTGCCACCGGTTCACGACCTACAGACTAGATGGAGAAGAATCCGGCATGTTATTTAATATAAATTCCAATAAAATACATCGACATCCATTATCATTAAATATAAAAACAAATAACACACACTTAAATACAATTACACCATTAACATCAATTAAATGTAAAACAAATAGCACACAATTATCATTATGACATATTATAAGTCAACAGTTTTAATTTAAAGAAATACACTTAGCTTTATATCGCAGAGCAGCCCTTTTTACTGACACACAACAACTCGTGGTTAACGTTGATACAAAAAATGACTTCTCGACTAACTTTTAGGACTATTTATACTGTTCGCGACTTTTTGTATAATGTTATTGGACTTATTTATTGATGTTTGTAAATATAAATAGTTTTATGGTTCGTAGTAATTGTCGTAAGTTAGGCTTATTTTATGTTTTAGTTTCTCATTGTGTATTGTCTCTTTGTGTTAGAATCCCTTTGTTAGTAAGTATATATTGTTATAGGATTATGTTTAATTTAGTTATAGAATCGCAAGTTTTGGTAATAAAGATAAGAAGGGTACAGAGTGCGGTCGTGTGTAACATCTGGCGGCAGCGACCATAGATCTGCGCGGGGCCACCCTACCAGGGATAGAGGTTTGAATAGATAACGGCGCCCGCGCAGTCACCTCGATTCTGCATGGTCACGCTGTCACCATTCGCAGCTAAGACGCCACACACGACAGTCACAGGAAGCACTCTGGCTCTAGTATTGAATATTAGAAGGCGTTTCACTTATAACCATTTTCTACATTTTGACTGAACCGGTATAGTTTATGTGGTGAGCCAGTTCGAAGGGGCTCACATATACATTTGTCGTTAATGATGCCATTAGCATAAACCACCAATGGCAGCGTTTGGCGGCAAATATATCTCTTAATTAGCTTACTTAGTAAGAAACTACCAGTCCCTGTTTGTTTTTAATAGTTACAATTAATATCATTTAAGTAATTCTAATCGTCTATGAAACATTACACCTATTATATCGCAAATTGGCATCATGTACAATGTTTACAAATACACCAATCGGAATCAACATTTGTGATGTTTCAAGGTCATGGTTTTCTAAGAATACGATTTAGTCAAATGACGAACCGTACCCTTTATTTAAAATATTATTTTAATTATACCATTTTATATAAACTAACACGCTCTTCTTTTATACGTCAAAATATTTGGCAATTTGTTGTGCTGGGTCATCAAAATTTGTAATTATTTCTTATTCACTTAAATCTTATGATTCATTAGAACTTACTTTCTTTAATTTCTTTAAAATAGTTTCTGTTTGTAAATTGTAATAAATAAATGAGTGCACAAATCGTTGCTTAGTTACGTAGTCGCTATTGACTCAATATCTAACTTTATACCATATTTTAAAATTTATTATTAACATTTTTCTCGGACTCTCGATTCCGGTCTGACGAAAAATTGTATACGCATCACGGGACGAAAGGATAGCATTGGCACCCTTTTAATGAGGCCGTCCATATTTATAAGCCGTTTCACTTCTTCTAAAGGCCACTGCGTTTAAACGGGATAACGTTAACAAGGTTTATTATATAGCCTAGATAAAGGGGTATTGTGTAAACATACATGCTATTGTAGTTTGAATAATGACCGGAGCTGTGAGTGATGCTGTATAACAAGATGGCGCCCGTCAAGGTGGCAACCGACCGTTATGGGGTAATCACTCATTCCTGGAACGCAGTCTCTTTATTATAATCTATGTGTCACTTATATCTAGCTCAATCTGAATATAAATATCATTAATGAACGAAAAAGATCGGAGAACTTCAGAAATCCCTTGTCAATTTTGAGTAAAATATTACTTACAGATGTTAAGTACAATGTTTAAGGTGTCTGTATGGCCACAAGTGGGCACATGTTTGGCCTGCATAACTACTTCTCAAGTCGATACCTGATGTGACACAGGACACCCGACATATATTTTGATTATATCAATGAGTTTTATACTAAGCATGACGCATTATTTATTAACATTAACAGTCGAAAACTTCCATCAAATTTGTCTTATAACTTTTAACAAAGTCGTAACAACACAAACTCTTGGGGCCCTTTGAGATGACGTACGACTTTGTTTTCGTTCCATTAAGTTTTGTGTTTGTAACACGCACCTGCTTCGTACTCCTTCGCTTTAGATTATATGGCATTCTTATAAAATACACTTAAAATGTTACCGAATTAACACAGTTCTTTAATAATACCATTCTCTTGAATGAAGTCAAGGAGCTTTTAAGCCATTTTGCACTTTAAAAACTACGTTACTTCGTTTTACTTTCTCTAAGCCCAATGAAACTCAGACAAAGATAAAGTAATTTGGATTAACTAAAGACAAAGTGTTTAAGCTTATGAAGTGACATCACTCATCTACGGTTTGCCGACGACGTGGTCATTATGGTACAGACTCTGGAAGATCTCAATGCAATGCTCGATGACCTCAACAGAGCTTCTCGACAGGTGGGCCTGAAAATGAACATGGATAAGACGAAAATTATGTCCAATAACCATGTTCCGCTCCACCCAGTCATCGTCGAGAACTGGACACTTGAAATTATTGACGATTACACATACCTGGGACACATAGTCCAGCTAGGTAGGTCCAATTTCGAGAAAGAGGTCAACCGCCGAATCCAGCTCGGTTGGACAGCGTTCGGGAAACTACGCCAGATATTTTCGTCCGATATCCCTCAGTGCCTGAAGACCAAGCTCTTCGAAAAGTGCGTGTTGCCAGTGATGACCTAGGGCTCCGAAACGTGGTCGCTGACTATGGGCCTCATTCGAAAGCTCAGAGTTACTCAGCGTGCGATTGAGAGGGCTATGCTCGGAGTTTCTCTAAGCGATCAAATCAGAAATGAGGAAATCCGTAGCATAACCAGAGTCACCGACATAGCCCTACGAATCGCGAACCTGAAGTGGCAATGGGCGGGGCACATAGTCCGACGGACCGATGGACGTTGGGGCCCGAAGGTGCTGGAGTGGCGACCCCGCAACGGGCGGCGCTGTGTAGGCAGACCCCCCACAAGGTGGACCGACGACATGAAGAGGGTCGCCCGTAGCCGCTGGAGCCAGACGGCACAAGACCGGACGTCATTTTACGTGAGACCTATGTCCAGCAGTGGATGTCCATCGGTTGAAGCGACGACGACGACGACGACGAAATACAAAGTCTTTAAAATATGTAATCTCGCGAATGTTAATGTATACGAGCAGCCTTATTATTCAAATTGATCTCGATCTGGTAATCTAATTCGTTTGACTTCAATCCTGGAGTAAGAATTGAAATTCGGCCGAAATATGCTTTTATTAACGCCTTGAAAATTTAATTAGCATCACGATGGTTTGCGTTATTGCTGTAAAATAACAGCAGGCGCGTAATAATATGTCGAAGAATAAGAGAGAAGGAAGCGTAAAGCATTAATGGCATCCATAATTTAATTTCTCATACTGTGGGCGTTCGTGGATAATGTTGGTGCAATCCAACACTTTATAAATAAACTCAAATTATAATGGCCAACCACTTAATATTTACACAAAAACATTAACAATAATAGCTAGGAACGCGACAGATTCGAAAAGGTGACGGCACCGGCGGGCCGTCACCTGACAACTGCAGAGAGACGCGCCGGATAGACAGATGGCCCCAGCGTTCCATAGACTATTGCACTCCGACAAATATATATTTTGGATTACATCAAAATCGTGGCAAATGTAATGTTAAATACTAAAAGGGTTTGTTGATGTTGCTAAATTATTTAAATGGCTTAAAAACCCCATTTATTGTTTCATATTTAGATCACGTCATAAGTTTTTAACAGTTTATTTCGTTTGCTAAATGTCATAAATCACCATACGCGTAATTTTCTTATGAACATATCAAAAGTGTACCTTTTTCGTGTTAATTTGTAAACTTGGTAAGTTTATCGAAGTTACTAAACGCCTAACATAAGTGCCATAACGGGTATTATTAAAGTAACTAATAATAGTTCCCATTACAGTCGAATCACTCTAGAGTATTCCGCGTTGTATCCAAGTGCTTAAGGGGAAGTACAATATTTTTTTGGTAAAAAAAACAACAGACTTCATAACTCAAAAATGTTAAAAGTCAAGAAATAGAGATTTAATTATTTTAATGAAAATAATCACGATGGCTGTCAATTGTAACTGCAACAGCTGTTTAGTGTTATTGATCAGTTTCATTATAAAACATCCTCGCGTATTAGGGGAGAATGGGATAATGGGAGTCAGTCACCCTTATTTCCACGAAACAGCATGAATAAATGGCATAAATGACATCCCCACCACCACGCTGGTCCACAGCACCACTTGAAGTAGGACGCGCCAGTCAGCACCCGTTACGTTACGTCGGTTTTTTAAGAAGAAAGATGAGAAGAAGGTAAGTTCCGAAAATCATGCAGTACGCGATCAAGCCTTTTATAAGGACTATATATAACGCTGGTGCACCGTAGGGATTTGAGCTCTCTATGTATGTTCTATCGTATCTATAACGGGGAATGTTCTGAGGAGCTCTTTGAGTTGGTACTGCCGTCACGATTTAGTCAACAAACAACTCGACGGAGAAATATATTTCATCCGCACACCTTGGATGCATGGCCCTCAGCTACAGCACGTTTTCGTCAATCATTCTTTCCGCGCATATGCATATTGTGGAACGATAGTGTTCTTCGTATTCTTATATTCGGAGTGTAGGGTATGTACCCCACGTGTCCACTTGGCAGCTCCCACTTATATGTAGGTACCTCGGCTGACACCGACTCCAAATATAAGAATACGAAGACCTCTATAAAATAATACGCAATTATTTCTTACTTTTTAAAGCTTATTAATATATTTGTAAGTCTGCTTTGAAGGCGGTTCTTTATTTGTTAAAATTTCCATTTATTTTTTGATTTTTAGTGAATCTGAAGTAAACTAACAAATTTGTCTCAATATGTGTACACCTAAAACGCGTTTCTCATGAGATAACACCGTTTGAATGAAACAACTTTACAAAGTTAAATTTACATTAATATCGCCACACCCGGGATCGAACCCGCAGCCTTATACCACCGCTTCACACTAAGGTCATTGGCATTTGATTACAGACAGTTATATATTTTGCCATAAATCGCACCCTTACTGTAAGCCGTTGAGGAGTTCCATCGATCTTCATTTTTAACTACGACTAGCACTTGACCATACCGAAGTTACGGTAGGCAGCTCAAATATTTGGATAGCTTATAGAAGATTCCGTCGAGTATCGTTGATTTGCTCCTAAGAATTGAAGAGTTCCGTCACTTTGTCATAGATTCCATCATCAGAACCTTACCAAACTATCACAAAACGACCCTTGTAGTATATCCTTTCTAATAAAAAAAAATCACCTAAATCGGTTGGCGTGATCTTGAGTAATTCGTCCACTTGTCGCGCACATGCTTACGCAAATTTGAGACTTATCCGGTTTTCTCTTTGATGCCATCATCAGAACTGGATTTTTAAAAATGGGACAAGCACCAACTTTCATTTTAAAAAAAACATCATCAAGATTGGTCTACCAAATCCGGAGATATGAGGTAAATGATAACCTCCTCCTTTTTTTGAAGTCGGTTAAAAATAATTGCGTATTCTTTTATAGTGTTCTTCGTATTCTTATATTTGGAGTCGGTGTCATTGTAAGTTTGTTTTGAAGGCGGGGTTCTTTTTTTGTTAAATTTTTCATTTATAATAAATATAAACGTCCCACTGTTGGGCACAGACTTCCTCACTTATAGATGAGAAGGTTAGAGCGTTCTACATTGCGGGTTGGCAGACATAGTACACAAGTCTAAACGCTAAAATAAGTGCACTCTCTATTCCTTCACTCTCATAATCCGATAAAAAAAAACTTTTATTTCAACCGTTATAGCGGTCATAGCGGTGTTAGTAAATACATTGATAAACTTAAAAAACTAGGTGTTAGTAATACAATTATGGCTACTTAAATCTACTTCCGGTCTGACTTGTCAGTACATGAACCAATGAGCAGTGGTTCAAATGCTGACAGTCGAGCCTGGCAGCAAACGCACTCAAGACACTGCTGGAACTGGCCCGGACTCTTCGCAACAGGGATGTACACCGCTTACGCATGTTTGCATAGAAGCAATCCACACGCGCGTTGGCGAACATACCTGAAGCTCTGCAGCATCGGGGCAGTCCCATCACCATCCTAAATGCATTATTATATTGCACGCGTAGGGCGCTGTACTGTTTTTGAGTGTAATCGACTCACAGGCTACTCGTACGGATCATATTTGCCCTCATTGACAAAGCCCTACGCTCGCGTTCCTTGTCACCATCGTCTTTCAGGTTGGGGGTCAGTACGTGGCCCAAGTATTTAAAACTTTCCACCTTTCCAATTCTTTTTTTTATATTGTATGTCTATTCTATTTTTGTTCGGTTTTATTCTATTTTTGTTTTGTTTTTGTGATAGTAGTTAAGATTGGATACTAGATTATATTGTGTTGGATAGTAGTTAATAAAATCTATTAATAGTATAAAAATTAATAACGAGTATGATACTTTGTCCGGGACGGGTTGATGAGGCTGCAGCTGAAAATCGGCGCCATGAGTCATATTTGTGGCGCATGGCACAAGCCGAGCTGTTTTGCCTTTTCGGGGCTATGTGGGGTTTGCACGGCCATTTAACAAAGTTGTGCAATTATTATTTTTATTGTTTTAAGTGTATTTAACTCACAGTGCTCTGAATAAAGCTTTCTTTCTTTTTTTTTTTCTTTTTCCTTAAGGCATAGGATAGGATAAGGCAGCTATATGATACGACCGGAGAGAGATCAAGACTGCAGAATTTAATTTTAAAGACAAGTATTTTTATGAAACAATAACTACATCGTTTAAGGATTTGTTTATCCATTCGTGTTCTGTTTTCTTTTATTTAAAAAATATGAAAAGCGATCTATTATTTACAAAGAAATGGATTCTTTTAAAGTCGATAAAAAAGGAAGTTTCGTTACTTAAGAATCCAAGTCGTTCTTTATTATCGTTACAGTAAATTGTTAATAATATGACTAAATTGATTTGATAGTCCAAAAGCATTGTAAAAGCAAAGTTTAATGGAGAATTTTGGACTTGATATATAATAAAATGGATACTTTCCCTTAAAAGAAAGTTAGATAATAGAGGAAGTGTTTGATATACACTAATCGTAGCGTTTATGACTTTATTAAAAATTAGCGAGTATTCGCGGTTGTTGAACGGATATGATAATGGCTTTTAATTTGAGTTATATCGTATTGTTTTATTCAAAACTACTTGACCCGGCAAACTTTCTTCAAAACTTGGGTTTTATTATTGTTAAGATAAAAAAAGAAACCAGGCATTCAAATGATTCTTTATTAGCCACTTTGGTGTATGTGTTGCACTTGTCAAAAAATAACACGATAAAGGGTAGTAATAATTATTAATTTTATCAATATTTTTGAAAATTATTAAAAAAATAAATAAATAGGATTTTCATAATAAAAGGTCGATATCTAAACCAAAATATTCTTTACTTCCAGTAAACTCTTTTTGTCAATAACTCTACCATCGGTTCACTATTTTGTTTTATGCATGTTTTATTAAATATAAATTACAGTAAAATACATCATCAACATCCATTATCATTAAATATAAAAACAAATATCACACAATTATCATTGTTACATATTAAAAAGACATCAGTTTTAATTTAAAGAAATACACTTAGCTTTGTATCGCAGAGCAGCCCTTTTTATGACACAACTTACTTAAAATACAATAATTGGTAGCTAACGTTGATTAAAAACTGCCCTCTCGACTAACTTTTAGGACTATTTATACATTTGTCGTTAATAATGCCATAAGCATAAACCACCAATGGTAGCGTTTGGCGGCAAATATATTTCATAATTATCTTATTTATTGAGAAACTACCATTCCCCGTGGTCATACCAGGCGGTGTGATCCACCCCCGTGCCTCGGAGAGCACGTTAAGCCGTCGGTCCTGCGCCTGATCTCTCTCCGGTCGTGTCGGATTCCCGTCACATCGGACTATGAGAGTGAAGGAATAGAGAGTGCACTTGTGTACTAAGCCTGCCAATCCGCAGTGGAGCAGCGTGGTGGGTCTATGCTCTAAAAACCCTCGCTCCCCGGAGTGAGGAGGCCTGTGCCCAGCAGTGGGACGTTAATGGGCTGCTACTTACTTACTTTTTTTACCATTCCCCGTTAGTATTTAATAGTTACAATTAATATAATTTAAGTAATTCTTATCGTCTATGAAACATTACACCTATCGCAAATTGGCATCATTTACAATGTTTACAAATACACCAATCGGAATCGACATTTCTGATGTTTACGATTTAGTCAAATGACGAACCGTACCCTTTATTTAAAATATTATTTTAATTAAATTATTTTATATATACTAACACACTCTTCAATGAAACGCCTTATGATAGACGACACTTTTCGTGTCATTATCAGGCGAAAGAAAAATAAACCAGTTGATGTTTCGATCCGTGACCATATCATGGGAAAAGCGAGGATTTTCTGGATTCAGACCACATCTTTCAAAGATTGGCCTTGTGATGTGTAATGGCCATGGCGAGGCTACGTCTTTTGCTGTATTGGTTGAACTTTTCAGTGAAGCAACTAGTGATAGAAGACTCTTTTCGTTTTATTATCAGGCGGAACTACAAATAATGCAGATTTTCTAGACCACAATCTTTCAGGGATTGACTTTGTTATTTATTAATGGTTGTAGCTAATGCAAGACGGATCGGAAATTGAAGTCGTTTAAACTCAAACGGTACATCGTTTGTGATAATCGGGATCCTCGGAATGAGAACCTCCTCACCTTTACTGCGAACAATACAATTTAAAAAAAGGATCCATCGTGTCCGTAATCTCCATTTCCTGGTTTTAAGCTTCGACCTCACCAATTTTGTGCCAAATTGATTCAGGTGTCCTTAAACTATAGAGTATCTTCTTCTTTATGTGCCTCTCCATCTAGCGAAGGTCAGCAGTCAGTTGTCCATAATTAACTTTATCCCTTGCTATGATAAATAGTTGAGCGGCCGCGATCTCTGTTCACTCCCTGATGTTGTGTAATGACTTCCTCTTTTGGCCAAGACGCCATTTGCTACCCAGTTTGCCCATCATTATTAACTGTAAGAGTCTGTATTTGTCATGTCTCAGAACATGTCCCACGCAAGCTTTTTCTTCTTTTTTCGTCTTTGTCTTCCAAAGTCCCCGCAAACAATCCATTCGTCGCAAGACCTCGTTGACAACTTTATGGGTCCAGCTGATCTTGAGCACGCATCAATATGCCCACATCTCAAATGCTTCTAAACGTTTTCTGAGGTCCCCTTTTATCGTAGACTAGTATAACAACAAAGAAGGCATTTGCATAATGACATTTTAAGGTTATGGTTAGTAAGTACTCTTTTGGATGTGTAACTAATAGATTTCTGTTAGCTAGTACACTATAAAACAGACGCTTGTTATAAACGGAGTAAAGCTTCTTTAAAGGAGCTTTCAGTTGATGTAAATCCACTTAAAGCTTAAGAATGGTGTTGACATTAAACGACTTGAGACGTATTGCGACACTAAGTATGTAAAGGATTACGAGGTGAAATCGTACTTAGTATCAGATATCAAATTGAAGGTAACAACGCTTTGGATTAATACAGGATCTGATTGCTATTTGACGTGAATTTTCTCACTATACTATTAAATAAAGAGGAGAAGTTTAATTCTTTGTTAATTTCAGATAAAATCAAAGGTTGTGGAACTTATTTTACGAAATTTTTCGTTAAGGAAGGCTCTGTTATTAGTTAGTGTAAGATGTTTTCTCACGTGGATGAGAAATTAAGTTTTTCTCGAACTGTAAGTAAGTAAGTAAGTAAGTAGCAGCCCATTAACGTCCCACTGCTGGGCACAGGCCTCCTCCCTCATATGAGAGAGGGTTTTTTTAGAGCATAGACCCACCACGCTGCTCCACTGCGGATTGGCAGGCATAGTACACAAGTGCACTCTCTATTCCTTCACTCTCATAGTCCGGTGTAACGGAAATCCGACACGACCGGAGAGAGATCAGGCGCAGGACCGACGGCTTAACGTGCTCTCCGAGGCACGGGGGTGGATCACACCGCCAACTTCCCAACTTCGGGCAAATATTGAGAAAATCTTAATAGAAAACTCAATATCGATTTCGAATTGGCCCGACCTGGGACTGGAACCCAGGACCTCATGTCTGTAGTTGAACATGCTAACCACTAGACCAATGAGGCAGTCTCTCTCGAACTGTGGATGTTAATATTGTTAGCGATCATTAAATGTGTATAGCTATATTTATTTATTATGCTGAGGTCTTTGTAATCAATCAGCACTACATCTGGTTTAACGCTGTTCAGGAAATTCCCAAATTTATTAAACTCTGTTTAGTCGTCGTTTTCACGACGACTGTGATTGGTGGACTTATTATTTGGGGCGTTTGTTATAAGAAAGGTAGCACAGGAGAATGAAGTAATATTCGCCTTGTGACAGTTCTTAGTTTTGTATTGTGTTTTATATCATTCAAAGTATGTAATATAATAATGAAGAATCTGAGAATAGTACTCTTCTGGACACATCTATTGGCCCACCTTAGAGTTTAGGTTTCGATGGCCCCTACCGAAATTAGATTATTGCTAGATTGAACAAAAACTATTGATGCAGTTTTAAACCTGGTACTTTTATCATCTTTTTCGATCGTAATAATTTAAATTTGAATTCAGAATTTCAGAATACCACACGAAATGGAGCTACGCCTAACAAGTCGGGTATGCGCCTTGATGAAGGCACTTGATTATTGAATAAAAAACATGTTCAATTTAATAAAGGTTTAATTTAATAACGCGTGTTGCCTCCATAGGCTTCTACCACAGCTCTCATACGATTAGGCATAGAGTTTATCAACCGCTCTATGAAATTTTGGGGGATCATCTCCCATTCCTCTTCTATGGCAGTTTTCAACTCCTGCATCGTCTGGGCAACTGGCTGACGAGCCCTAACAAGTCTTTTTAGCTCGTCCCACATGTGCTCAATGGGGTTCATGTCTGGGCTTCTGGCTGGCCAGTCCATAACTGTGATGTTCACACCCCGAAGATATTCCCTGACGATGCCGGCCGTATGGGCTCTTGCATTATCATGCATAAAAAGGAAATTTGGGCCCACATAGTCCGCGTATGGCATCACGTGAGGTTCTAAGCACTCACGAATGTACCTTTCAGCATTTAATGTTGGCAGCCGTGGTCCCGTAACAATCTCAAGTTGAGTTTTACCGCTCGCGGATATACCGCCCCAGACAGTCCATGAGCCACCGCCATAAGCAACCCTCTCTTCAAAGCAGCATTGTGCAAAACGCTCCCCCTTACGTCGGTAGACCTTCTTCCTTCCATCATTGCCATGTAACACAATTTTAGACTCATCAGAAAAGAGTACACGGCTCCAATGCTGCTGAGTCCAATTTAAATGAGTGCGCGCGAAATGAAGGCGCGCTGTTCGATGGGCTCGCGTTAGTTTGGGGCCATTAGCTGGCTTGTGTGGTACCATATCGCGTTCTTTTAACCTTCTCCGAACTGTTCGAGCGCTCACAGATACTCCGTGGAAGTCGCGACGTTGGTTTTGCATCTCAATGGAGGTAAGGTGACGATTTCTCAAGCTGGTAACGGCGCTTACGCACTGCTACGTATATATAAATGAGATGTACGGATCTGTCCGTTCGTTGATAATTAATTTTAAAATATTTGTGATATATGTATCTCATAATGTATATCCTAGTATATTTATTCTATTTATGTAATCAATATTTCTCAGTAAACACAAGGTATAAAATTATTCTACAATATGTAAGTGTATAAATATAAATAAATGTAGTGTTGCCACTACATGTATTCCGTGTATCTTTGGTTCTCCAACTAAGAAGGTCGAGGGTTCTGGTAGGTGTTCTGATCATATCCGGTGTGCGTAAATGCATTTTCCAATGTCAAAAGAAAACCTATTCTCCAAATGGTGACAGTAAACATTTGACATCATGTGAACCGGTAGTCTGATTTATTCAGTAAAAAAAACAAATTTAACCTCTATATCATAGAGAAAAAATATTAAATTTACATTTAAGTTTACTTTTCAACAATTTTTAGCACACAAATAATTGTGAAATCGCTTATTCATGTCGGCAATGTAGCGTGTGGACGCCATGTTGTGAATATTACCACGAATTCATGCATACGTTATTTGGGTTTGATGATCGATGTAGAGAATGATTTATGTTTTTCTGTCCGACTGTTGGTTGATTTAATTCATAGCTAAATATTCCTGTTTGAATAGCGTTTGATTTGACTGTGATATTGTTAAAAAATACCTATTGTTACCGTCTGGCAATGTTAAACAGAGGGTAGAACAACTTGGAAAAGAGAGCCGCTCTCGTGGCTTCTATTGGATGTGTTGACCTCACGTTGCCTGCTGTAGTTAAAGCTATGGTGGGCAGTGAAGATTGCTGGAGAGCAGGACGTAGCCTCTCCCGCCATTCGCAGGCGCAGGGTGGGACGCAGACGGGCGGCCCAGGACCGTCGTCTTACCCCCAAGGGATAACCCCTGGGACAGCAGATACGGGGTCTGTTGCCCGACAGAGAAGTCCCTTAGTTTGTGGACAGCATGCCGGTGCTCCTACTAAAGTTGATTAATAAAATAAAGAGGGCCCTCATATCAACGGGCATTGCAGTCGGGGCGCTGCGGTCGAGCATTGCCGTGCCCTTCCCGCGGCCCCGTCACAAGGCGACGCGGAGGACCGATACCGACAGGTTTTTAGCTGGTAAAAGTCCGGCATAACCCAGAATATCCCCCCCGTGATGCTCTGGGTATCCATGAGGATTTTACTGTCGGGAGAAAAAAAAAGAGGGCAGAACAATTACAATTTTGGATCTTATTTCATAACCTTCTATTCTGATGGGGTGGAGATAAGGAAAATAGTTCATTGTTGACCACAGGGCTTTTCTGTCAATAGAGAGTGTTACTAAGGGTAGACTCACCTATGCTGAAACATGCTGTTACCTGGTGGATTAGCAGGTTACACATATTTTAGACTTTCCTTACAGGCTTGCTCATTCATAGGAATGAGGGGTTTTCGAGAATAGACTCACCATGCTGTTCCACTGTGGGTTGGTAGGCAAAACAAATTTAAATTTGAAATAATAATCAATGTTGTAAAGAGAAATTAAAAGGTTCTTTAATTTACTGTAATGTATTTAAGAGTGTTTTGAATAGATCTACGTTGACAAATGATGGACTTCCAAGTATATTTAGAAAGAACAATAAACGTTGATTACAATTAAGAGTTTAGATTAAAACTAGAGTGACTCAATTTTGTTTATTGACTAGCAGCCTAATAACCTCTCACTGCATCCTCACTTTTAGGAGGGAGGATTTTTAGTGTATAGACATACCATGCTGCTCCAGATTTGAAGGTTTCCTCACCATGATTACCCTTACCGAAAACCACAATGATTTTTTTTTTCATCTCGACTAATTTAGGGACTTTTGTCCACAAGACACGTCAGCCCCATCGTAACTTAATCCCTGATAACCCGCTATTATCATATTGTAAAATTGTACAGCTACTTCTGACGTTGGACTACTTAGAATGCTCTGCAGTAGGCCAACATCAAAACAATTTAGACCATAGCGGTTTATCAGCGATTGTCTTTCGTTCATTGTTCTGATGCACTCCAAGAGAAGATGCTGTACGTCTTCTAATTGATTGCATAGAATGCAGTTCGGTGTAGCCGCTTTATTCATTAAATAGGCATATTTATTTGAGGGATAATGCCCGGACCGTAACCTGAAAGCTACCTTAAGATGGTTTCTACCTAAGGCAGCGTGTCCAAACCAGGGTACTCGCGGAGGTTCACTCTGCATGGTCTTATACCAGATCCCCTTCGTTCTGGATCTCTCGTCAAAATAGGATTTCCATACATTACGAATTAAATATTTTACTTTGGGAAGAATCTCAGAATAAAAGGGTCTGATAGTAAAACCGGGTCCGATAGCACCACCCAGTTTAGCAAGTCTGTCCGCCTCTTCATTTCCCTTTATACCTATATGTGCTGGAACCCATTGCAGCCTCAGCAATCTGCCATTCCGGCAGAAATCATGAATTTGCTGCAGAATGTTATAACCTATCGGTAGCCCTCTGTAAGCAGAGGTGCATCGAGTCAGATGTTGAAGAGCACTTTTACTGTCCGAGAATATTACAGTAGGTGCTGATTCTGTAGAAGCGGCGTATTTTAAGGCTTCTGAGATTGCAACAAGTTCCAACGATATAATAGCTATATCATTTTTTATTTTGACCATATGTCTGTCTTCCCTAATAAGATCATAAAAAGCAGCCCCTTGCTTTTGGTCATTTTTTGAACCATCAGTGAAAATTTGTTGCCATTCCCTATATTTTTCATTTAATTCTTTGATAACCTCAGCCTTAATATTATTTGGATCATAGCTTTTCTTCGAATGTTTAACTGACTCCAAATTTATCACAATAGAATTTCTTACATTTAATCTCGTAACCCAAACTGGCATATTAAACATTTCTAGTTTTTTACTACAGTGTAGAAATTGGAATAACAATTAGATACATAAGTTTTACAAAGGGTACTTAGTAATTCCTTCCCAGCCTAAAAACCAAAGATATCACAGCTTAATTAAGGTAGTAATCTTAATAATAAATAAACAGAAAATAGACAGCGTCGCGGGAAAAATCTAGCTGTTTTCATTTTCCATTAAGAACGTATTTGTATTGGAAAATTCAGGCATGAATCGCACCTTTTGTGGCCTACATCCGTTTTGATGAGGGTAGTGACATATTATGATTGTTGGACGGTTGTTTTTCGTGTTTTTTCGCCGTCGTTAAAGTATTTTCCAACCGTGGCGGAGGATTTGAATAACTTTCACTTGTCAAATTATTAATCATGTGTTATTGTTTTCTTTTTCGGTTATTTGTCATGTTTTGGAAATGAATTATTGACTTCTGGAAATCAAAATTTTTGTTATTTTTTTCGGTCATGTAATATTGTATATACAAACACAAGTACCATATATATGTCGGGGTCCATATAGTCTGTGGAACGCTAACGCCATCTGTCTATGGGTCAATAAGTGACAATCCGGCACGCGTCTCTCCAGTTCTCGGGTAACGGTCCGCCAGAGCGGTCGACTACGGTCCTATATTATTAATGAGTTTGTGTAAATTAATATCGGGAACATTAAGTGATTGAATAAGTTAATTAATAAAGTGTTTAATTGCACCAATATTACCCACCAATGCTCATAGTATGGAAATTGAATTATGGATGCCTTTAAAGACGATGTCGGCGGAGAACCCTAAGCCCCTATGTTTTATGCTCCTTTTCTGTCTTATTCTCCGACATGTATGTCGGGGAAGCGGAGTTCCCGCTGACATCGTCAATAGTGAGATCCATAATTCAACCTCCAAAGTGTGGGCATCGGTGGGTAATGTTGATGCAATCAAAACACATTAACAGTAATAGCTAGGAATGCGCGACAGTTTCAATAGTCGACTCCTCTGGCGGTCCGTTACTCGAGAATTGTCGAGAACGCCGCTGGCCTGTAAGACATTGACTAGTACCGATAGATGGCGTTGTCGTTCCAGAAAGTATTCGATTCCGACTTATATATTCTAACATCTCTGGGTAACACAAAACGATGTGTGGTTCGGCACGATGCTGTGTAGAAACAGTAAGAGGCAAATGATCTGTTACAAGGTTTATCATGATCATAATAAAGGTAAGTAGTAGACTGTTAACGAACCACTGCTGGCCATAAGCCCTTTCCCTCCCAAAAAAGAGGCTATTAAAGACCATATACCCACCACACTGCTTCACTGTTCACTACAGATATCCCAGAATTTTTTTTTCAGCAGTTTTCTTCACAATTTTAAGTAATCAAATTGGTACACACGTATTAGAAAAAGAACTTGTTGTGTCCTGAATTCAAAGCTGTGTCACAACAAAAATCTCATAATTTATCCATTAACCCTCATGGCTTATTGATTAATGGTTTATTATATTGTTAGTGATCATTATTTGTGGATTGCTATTAAATTACTATATTTGTTTATTATGCTGAGATCTTTGTAATTATATCAGCGAAATGAACACTCACTACATCCGGTTTAACGCTATTCCGGGAATTTTCAAATTTATTAAACTTCTGTTTTTTCGTCGATTTCACGACGACTGTGATTGGAGGACTTATTATTTTTAAGTGGGGCGTTTGTTATAAGAAAGGTAGCACAAATCAAATCAAATCAAAATATCTTTATTCAAGTAGGCATATTACAGCACTTTTGAATACTCACTTTGAACACTCTAATTCTAATGTACGTCTGATGATGATACTCCAGAACAACTTAAAATCTAAAGTTACGAGGGTTCCTTCGCGCCCCGATCCGAGAAGAGCCCACAACAAACTCAGTCGGGTATTCTGTTTTTTTTGTTATCATCATCATTACAATATCATGTTAGTTTAATATATTTCAATTCAAATTAGAGCAGTTCGTTCACTCCCACGCGTTTCTATCGTCTAAGTACTCTTGCAACTTATAATACGATTTTTCTATCAACTTTCTTTTAACAAAGACTTTGAATNACTAGACTAGACCTGGATGGGCCCGCTGGCGTCGCCGGCGGGAACCAGCCCGTTTGACACTACGGGCAAAAATAAATTACCGAGCATCCGCGCTATGCTCGAGGCTTAGCCCGGGTAATGGGACAAAAGTCCCGAGGCCCGTAATCCTCAATGCAAGTTGAGACGTACCCGAGAGAAGAAGGTTCAGAAATCATTTGTCGGGTACAGCATACGCTTTTTTAATAAGATACCTCAATCAGTTTTACATTTGCCATATTATAATGTTGAAGATTATTTAAGCGATAGAAATGTAAAGACTTGATTCCAGTTGCTTACAGAAGCAATATACACTTTGTAACATACAAAACTATGTCTAAAAGAGTAAACGTTGAGTTTCTTGCCGGTTTCTTCTCAGCGGATTCAACTTTCCGAACCGAATAAAGAATATTTTGATTTTAATTTGTGATCTATAAGAATGGAACTGAATTGTTCCTCCAAAATTAAAGCTTAAACAGTAACATACATACATACATAGCATCACGCCTCATTCCCATAGGGGTAGGCAGAGACAACATCCTTCCACTTGCCACGATCCTTGCATATCTCCTTCGCTTCTTTCATTCTCATTAAACCTTTCATACAAGTTCGTCGGTTTAGAGTACTCTTGACCTGGCCGTTGTTTAAAATGTCCTGGATTTGGTCCAGGAACGTTCGCCTCGGTCTTCCCCTTCCAACTTTTTTACAAAGTAAAACATATAAAATTACTGTAATTATTGAAATATTTTATCGTAATAAGTTAATGAATATCTTAAACATTCGTTAATAGCTGAGTATAGGAATAGTTTAACATAAATTGAATTGTGATATTCATGGAATTTTAATTTAGTGCTCACTTGAGGGTAGGTCTATAGTTTACGCAGTTTGATCATAAATTATTATTTTGTTTCATCGAAAAGAAATCATTTTATACAGAGGGTAATTGAAATTGCGGTCGTATTTCGATAACATAATCTTTGTTAGGGGCCCATTTATCTAAAGTGTTGGGTTAGTTATTGATAAAACTTTCAATCCTCTTGTAATGTCCATTTCTTGACAATCGGACATTAAATTAATAGCAGTTATTGAAGAATGTCAAGTCTTTTATAGTATTTTTAGTATATATAAAGTAGAT
The DNA here is from genome assembly GCA_015832385.1 of Elymnias hypermnestra. Lineage (NCBI taxonomy): Eukaryota > Metazoa > Arthropoda > Insecta > Lepidoptera > Nymphalidae > Elymnias > Elymnias hypermnestra. The sequence goes on along the minus strand of JACTOM010000027.1, from coordinate 93,569 downwards.
ATTATTTTAAGTTTATATTATATTCTAAATAGTACTTAGTTTGAGCCCCTTCGACGAGTTTTTTACGTCAGTAAATCCTCATGGATAACTGCAACACCTAAAGGACGGGCATTAGCGACAGAGGCTGACAAAAGTTAATGCCTTAGCAAGTGAGCGCGTTGGGTGCGTATCTTTCTACAATATCATTTACAATATGTTTTTGTGTTTATCTATCTACTATCCTTTCTTTCTATTTTTATATTGTTACCGATTATTATTATTTTATACTTTGTGTTTTTTAGGCTGAGGTCTTTGTAATTATATCAGTAGAATATTTACAGGTGCTACTTCCAGTTTAATGCTATTCCGGAAATTGTCTCATGTTTAATCACACCTGTTTGAAGTTGTTGTATAGTATTTTTGAGTGGGGAGTTTTACAGGGGAGGTATGAGAAATAGTAGCACAGGAGAATGAGGGACATTCGCCTGGTGACGTGTGTTTTAAGTCATTCAGTGGTAATATACTTCTGGACACATCTATTGGCCCACCTTGCATTTTCAGCTTCGTTTGGACCTAGCTAAAATTTGATATTAGGTCGAGCAAAAAGTTTTTATGCAGTTTGGAACCTGGCACATTCATAATTTCATTCAATAGTCTTTTCTTGAATTTCGAACAAAAGACAATTTGGAGCTTGTTCGTTGTTAACAAACAATCGAATACTAAAAACAACTTGATTTTATTGGTTTACTCGGATTTAAATCTTGAAAGTGTGATTTTTCTCATTGGTTTTGCAACAAACATTACTTATTCTTACCATTAAGGTAAGGTTCTATCAATAATCAATGGATACTGGTGTAAAGTGATTACCACCGCCATGGACACCTGCAGCATCATGGGGACCGCTGATGCGTTGCCGGCCTAATAAGTATGAGTTGATTCGACTCTTGATTTTATATGCATCATAATCTAGCGGGAACACCGTAGGTGGGAGTTCATTCCACATTTTGCATGTCCGTGGGGAAAACGATCGACGGCATCGGACTGTGGCTGAAAGCCATGCATCCAGGTTATACGAATGAAATCTATTTCTTCGTCGAGTTGTACGATCATAGAACCAAGACGGTGGCACCATTCCATAGAGCTCTTCAGAACTTTTACCATGTTAGATACGAGATATAACATACATAGAGAGCTGACGCTTCTACGGTACTCTAGCGTCTCCAGTTTACGTGTCAATTAAACGTCATCCACAATTCGCTCAAATGGAAGGAGTTGGTATTTGGGAGCCCATAGGTGAGAGCAGTATTCTAAGTAGAGTCGGATTTGCGCTTTATACAGAAGTAGCCTGTGCAACGCAGCAAAGACTCGCTTGGCTCTATTGAGTACCCCAATCTTTTTTGAAGCCAATTTGTCATTGGCTTCCAAGTGACCGCGGAATCGGACTTCACTCGAAATGTCGACACCAAGGATCCCAATGCTTTTGGAGGTGGTGAGGGAAAAGTTCTGAAAGCGTGGTGTGAGGTTGAAGGTACGTCTCTTGACTGTGAAAACGCACACTGGTGTCGTCATTGGGTTAAATGGAACTAGTAAAGAACAGAAACATTTTAAATAATATCTATGGCTTTCATACTCGTGTGACGGTGCATTTTTACTTCACATATTCGAAATAAACGAAGTATCCTTGACCGCTGGTTTGTTGCCAAGTCTGTCTGATACATACTAGCTTATTGTTACTTTTCTGCCATGTTTCTTTAGAAAGCAATGTGATTGAATGAGCTAAGAATGATAAATTATACGTAAAGACGTCTTAAAGCTTTTATTAAAAGTTTGATAGTTGATTGTCACGTTTAATATTACTTAATTGTGGAAGTCGTTTAGTTCATTATTGTCAACTGTGACTAATTAGACGTGGTTATTATAAATAGCGACTGATTTCAAGGCATTAGTGCTCGAAGAAATAAATCAATTTATTTTGGAATACTGTGACGAAAGTATGGTCAATATCACGTCCTGTTTAAAAAAATCATATCGAGATTCCTTTTCAAAAGTATATTTCGGAGAATAAGAGAGAATGGAGAAGCATAAAGCACAGGGGCGTAGGGTTCTCCGCCGACATCGTTATTAATTGGATCCATTATTTGATTTCTTATTCTGTGGGCGTTCATGGGTAGTGGTGCAATCAAACATTTTATTAATCAACTCGAGTTACACAAACTCACTAACACTAATACCTAGGAACGCGACAGTTTCAATAGTCGACCACTCCGGCCGACCGCAACTCGAAGACTGCCGAGAGACGGGCCGGACTGCCACTTATTGACTCTGTCCACGCCGATAGATGGCACCAGCGTTCCACAGATATCTGCCCTCCGACATATATAATTACTGATTATTAAGAAAATAATACGAGTATGTAGTATAGCCGACTGTCATTACTGTCTTAATTTGTTTTAAAGAATCACATAAATAGTTCTACTAACTGAGTATATTTCTAAGTATAAACCAGTCATTTGGATTTGGACTTCATTTATAACTATTTAGACTATTTTTTGTGAAATTAACCTTTATTTTGCATAATATTTTTCGGTCATTAGTATATCTGCAACCTCAAAAATATATCAAACTTAAATTTTCATTATGTTAACAATTTTAACATACATTTTTAATTCTTTAGAGACTTTTTTATATAAACTCTATTCCTTTTCTGTCAGAAATCGTTTAAACTGCATCCCGACCTTTAGTAATCGCTCAAAATCCAATTTCTGATATACTAGTATACAAATAGGAAGACGTGTTCAATAACGACTGATGGCTTTATTTTGCGGTTTATCACTTATAAAGTGAATTTTTGATGCTAAAAACGGAGGATTTTGGGTGGATATTGAATTCCACTGAGTCATTACGCATTAGGTAACTCTAGTTCATGTGACGTCGTGAAAGAAAGAAAAAAAGAAAAGATCTTTAAGCCGCATTTTACAGGTATAAGAAATACAAACTAAAACAATAATAATAACACACAATTTGAAAGAGAGCAATAAAATGAAATAAAACTTATAAAACAAACTTAAAAATCCTGAATCTTGCATATTCCGAGAGCAATCCAGGGATATTTAGCCTGTCGACATGCTCTGGAGCAACTCTAAACACCCTCTCTTCTACGATTGAGGAGGACTTCGCCCAACAGTGGGTTGATATGTATTCGGATGCTTTCTTTTCTATAATAGACATAGCGTAAGTAACATAAGATAACACGAGTGTCGTAACGGAAACTGGAGCAACGGAAGAGGATTTGTCGGTGAAGGATTCAAGATCAGACAAATCCATCTAGGTTCAGTGGACTGTAAGGCTCGTGGTATTTGGGGCTTCAATTTTCGTTTTTTGCAGGTTCAGTATTCGTTAGTTCTCGAGGATTCGGGTCTACAGTTCTTGAGGGTTCGGTTCGCCAATGTACTAAGCTTGGGTTTTGAAGATTCGGTGGTTCATAGTTTTGAAGGATTTAACTAAGAATCTTCGGTTCTAAATCCGTGTTGTATGGGTGCGAAACATGGAAGCATACATAGCATCATGCCTGATTCCTATAGGGTAGGCCAAGGCCACGTACTTCCTTCTTGCCACGATGCATTTCTTCTTCTCCTATGTTTCTTTCATTTTATGGCCCTTATTTAAAATGTCCTGAATTTGGTCCAGTATCGTTCACCCTTGCCAACTTTCCCATTCACTCTTGACTCATAAATCTTTGTTGCCTTTTCAAGCGGTGCCTTTGTTGCTTCCTCGGAATCTACTGGCTTGAGGTTATAGCTAAAAACGATCTATTATAAAAAAGGGAATATCTATCGAACAGATCAAGCGGTGTAATTGGAGATAGATTGGAACCACGCTACGCAAAGAAGCTTTGGACTGGAATCCTCAAGGTGAAGGGTGGCCTGTTTGAGGCAGCAATAAAATCGTTGGCAGTGGAAACTTACGTCAAATAACATCAGGTAGCTGTGAAAGCCTCGACTAAATCAGTCCAGCGATTTCAGAAATTACAAACTTACAACTCCATAAACTCTCTTACAACGTTTAACTAACAATAGTTTCACACCAAGAGTTAAATCTCAGTGCCTGAGTTTCATATTTAACTAGAAAAGTAAACCTTACGCCCCAAGTTGTATGTAGTTTTCAAACGAGGCAAACACTAGTTCGCGGAAGTTGAGTGTGAAACGGTGGTAATTTCCACCTGGGAATAGAACCTGGTGCCACGTCGATTTGTCTCCATTTGTCTTGTCTTATATGGGAATACGTAGGTGGTAATTGATTGAATACATTTTGTTTGAATTATTCTATGTATTATATTATATTTTCCAGCAGTTTATTAATAACTAATGGCGTAAAACTTTAGGGTCACCGACTAAAATGAACATGTTATAATGAAACACCGTTAAAAGCAGTTTTAAATGCATGAAATATACAACGTATGTAATATATTTAATTGGATAAGAAATAATACTGTATTGTAGGAATAGCTTAGTAAATAATACATATATTTTTGTAATATGTAAAAGATAAAATTGGATAGAGTAGGTTATCCTTTAGAGATATATATATACCGTCGCGAACTTTTTTATAGATCATTTTATGATATACAATTATGTAAAACATTAATTTGATCTATCTCATAAGGTTTAGCCAGCGTTTGAGATTAAAGCGCACAATATGTTTGTTACGACATCACAGAACAAATCTTTGAATTTGTCTTGCTTTTCTACATACATACATAGCATCACGCCTCATTCCCATAGGGGTAGGCAGAGACAACATCCTTCCACTTGCCACGATCCTTGCATATCTCCCTCGCTTCTTTCACTCCCATTAAACCCTTCATACAAGTTCGTCGGTTTAGAGTACTCTCGACCTGACCCTTATATAAAATGTCCTCGATTTGGTCCAGGAACGTTCGCCTTATTCACTCTTGACTCATAAATCCTTTTTGTCAGTCTCCTTTCATTAATTCTCTCTACATGCTTAAACCATCTAAGCATACCTTTCTCAATTTTAGTCACTACATCTTCTTTTAAACCACAACATTCTCTTATCGCAACTATTTCTTACTCTGTCACTTAGTTTTAATCCACTCAGACTTCTCAACGCTCTCATCTCTACCGCATTTATTTTACTTATGTGATTCTTCTGCCATACCCAACTTTCACTACCATACATAAGTGTTGGCACCAACACTCCAGCATGCACTGCCAGTCTAGCCCTTTGAGACACCATCTGGCTATTCATAAAAGCATGCAGAGCACCATTTACCATATTCCCTGCATTCACTCTCCTTTCGATATCACTTTCACATGTTCCATCTTTTGTAAATTTAGATCCCAAGTATACAAATTCTTTCACCTCTTCCACTTGTTCCCCATCTATCAAAATATTGTCATTCATCATAGATTCATCTCGTTCAAAAATCATAACTTTCGTTTTGTTTACATTCACTTTCATTCCTTTCCCTTTTTTTCTGCTTTTCTGTACTATATGTATGTATTATACATACAAACCTTCCTCTTGAATATTTCTGAAAACTCCATTAAAATCCGTTGAACACTTTAACAGATTTGACAATTAATCTCGTGACATGTCTCTTCCTCCTTCATTACAGTAGACTGCGTCCGCGAACAATTGACCTGTTAAGGCACACCTCTGCTTCTTCAAGGCACGCGTGCCCAAGTGTGTTTTGAGTAAAAAAACTAAAACGTCTTCACTTAGCTTTTGATGTCCAAATGGAGTTTTCACTTCGCTTTGTACAGATATAGTCAGAACACTTTGATTTACGTGAATTTTACCCCTAGATTATATAAGACAAAAGCATTCAACGTCTGCTTCTTTGTTAACGAAAACCTCAAAAAATACTAAACTAATTTTAATGCGGTTTTAATTAATAGATACAGTGATACATAAGTAAGATAGATCTCCAAAAACCTCAACAATAACATATCTGTCTTTTAGGAATATCTGACTATATCCATTTTACGTTCTAAGGGTCAGGCACAATGAGGCAGGTGGAAAGTTATCCAAAGTGATACATTTTTGTGTAATGTTGCGAATACACCTTTCGTTAACCAGAAGTCCCGATTCCGATTCCTGGTAAATGCCAATTTAGGACAATTCTAATTTCCAATTCTAATTCCTTCCAACTTTCGCATTCACTCTTGACTCATAAATCCTTTTTGTCAGTCTCCTTTCATTCATTCTCTCTTTTACACTACTACATCTTCTTTTATACCACAACGTTCTCTTATCACACTATTTCTTACTCTGTCACTCAGTTTTAATCCAGTCATACTTCTCAAGCTCTCATCTCTACCGCATTTATTTCTGCCAATTTAGGACAATGTCCTAGAAGTATGAGTGGATTAAAACTGAGTGACAGAGTAAGAAATAGTGTGATAAGAGAACGTTGTGGTATAAAAGAAGATGTAGTAGTGTAAAAGAGAGAATGAATGAAAGGAGACTGACAAAAAGGATTTATGAGTCAAGAGTGAAAGCGAAAGTTGGAAGGGGAAGACCAAGGCGAACGTTCCTGGATCAATTCCAGGACATTTTAAATAAGGGCCAGGTCAAGAGTTCTCTAAACCGACGAACTTATATTAAAAGGTTTAATGTGAATGAAAGAAGCGAAGGAGATGCAAGGATCGTGGCAAGTGGAAGGACGTTGTCTCTGCCAACCCCTATGGGAATGAGGCGTATTGCTATGTATGTATGTATGAATTGGCAGGTAGTTTTCTTTGTAGTTGTTTACATCAATGACATGTCAACTACTGTGTAGGAACCCCAAATAGGTAAATTACCATTTGCTAATTTAAGATTACATCATCACCCACCATCAGGTGAGATAATAGTCAAACGGTAACCTTGTATGTCACAAAAAAGTGTTAAAATTAAGTGCATAAAACTTTTCCTCCGCAACTGTACATTTGGAGTCGACATGACCTATTTCGCTGAGTTCGCGTGAGTTTATCTTTGAGTGGTTAGTTCCACATTTTCTATGCGACTGTGTCACTTTAAGTGAACAACTATGTTAGTTGACCCGGAATGACCTAGGAGTTACAGTAACATCAGGGCTTAATGCTGAATAGATGATAGGGATTTCACCCACATTCTAATTAGCCTCAACATGCTCGCTGACACCCAGACAACCTAGAAAAGTAATTAATAGTGGACAAGGTCGAAGATAGGAAACTCCGTGGGCAAACACCTATCTCCTGGTGTGACTAACTTTAGGCACTTACAAGCTTGTCAATAGCAGCTGTCCTAAAAGAAATGGAAAAGGACTTTGAAATGAATAACCTTCAGCAATGAAGAAATCTGAAGAAGTCCCCTAGATTCATTTAATTTGCTGCTGCGTTAGGTTGATTGTTGTCTATCTGGACAATATGCTTGTGTAATGGATATTATAGCACTGGTTGGTGATCACTTCAAATGAAGCCATCTTGCATAGGCCCCAGAGGATAGTAGTTTGATTGATTTGAGTAATAATAGGGAACGTTGTGGTTTTATGGACAGTGGTATCGAGGAACTATGGGTGGAGGAGGGCAAATTGGAAGATTGAACCTGTAGCTACCATCACTAATTCAAAAATGACGCAAAGACCAGATGTATTGAACAGCGGCACTAATTACGATATAGGCGATCCAACTCTATCTAGAGATTTGGTCATTTAGAGGACCTCCATCTCGATTACAAGATGGTGCAGAAGCTGATTGAAGAAATATACTTCGGCAAGTACCTGCATTCGATTGTTGGCGACGAGAATATGCCTTCCTGAATGTTATGTATTTATTGTTCTAGTGCATTATATTCTGGTACATTATCAGGCTTGAGGACGTCAGCTACGTCTCTTGATGTCACTTGTCAGAGTATTTGATGGATGGCATAATAAGCGGAATCTCATCATGGAATAAAGGTTAAGGGCAGTTGCCACTTTCAACGACGTTGCGAGAAGGAAGCAAATCAGAGACAGAAACAGAGGATGATAATTACCGCACTATCAACTCGCCTGTTAAATCTACATTCCTAGAATCTACGGTTCCACCAATCAGTATCTACAGTAAAATTCATCACAATCAGTTTTGTGACTTAGTGAAATGGACAAAATCACTTTAGCAATTATATCAGCAACGATTGCAGCAAAAAAACATATTTTCTGGAATACTTTATACGTAAAGAGCTAGTACAAAGTTATTTCTGTATATTCCACGTCTTCTGCGATATATAAGAGATGACAGGATAGAAAATTTCCACGTGAAATATACCGTAAGTGATTCAGACGGCAGCCCCGCGGGAGGGATGTCTTCAAGTTCCCACATTACGGTGTTCCTTCATATCACATTGTGCCCGAGGATAGGTGAGATGAAACTTGATATTGTGACCCTTCATGACCATTCGCATAGCAAACCTCAGTTTAACCGTACATAAATTATTATAAAACAAAATCTTCCGCCGCGTCGGTCTGTTTGCGATTTACTGAAAAACTACTGAATACATTTTCATGCAGATTATACACAATAGATAGAGTGATTCATAAGGAAGATTTGGGCAGTTAATTTGTCTAGGTTTTCAGTAATTTTGTCGGAATATGACGATAACCAATGAGACTGCCTCATTGGTCTAGTGGTTAGCATGTTCGACTACAGTCCCGGGTCGGGCCAATCCAAAAATGGATATTGAGTTTTCTATTAAGATTTTCTCAATATTTGCCCGAAGTTGGGAAGTTGGCGGTGTGATCCACCCCCGTGCCTCGGAGAGCACGTTAAGCCGTCGGTTCTGCGCCTGATCTCTCTCCGATCGTGGCGGATTCCCGTCACATCGGACTATGAGAGTGAAGGAACAGAGAGTGCACTTGTGTATTATGCCTGCCAATCCGCAGTGGAGCAGCGCTCTCATGCGAGTGAGGAGGCCTGTGCCCAGCAGTGGGACGTTAATAGGCTGCTACTTACTTGCTTACCATTCATTAGTAGATAGTCAAAATTCCAGGGGTGTAAATCTATTTCTCTGTATCCATTTAAGTAACTCAACTCCATTTTTATAGCAGCAAAAAACCAAGTCGAGAGTTCCAGCAGTTTCCGCGGTATTGTTATAACTTTTAACGAGTGTCCCTGAATATGGATAAATTGGCTCCGCACACAGACAGACTGTTAATGGGTAACTGGAACACAGTAACTGATTCAAGTACGATGATAATATACTTTCTTTTAGATAAAGTAGAACCTTCTAGTTCAATCTATCTATCTTCTTTAGTTATTCAAGAATTGTTTAGATTGACAATTTGATCCTTATATTTCAAGGGAATTAGAAACTGTTTGGATGACACAGCCGACAACAGCTAGTCTTTATAAATATGATTCTTCTGTAGATATGAATAAGACTGAACTCCTTCTGAAGCGCTGTCTCTATTTCCATGTAAATTTTTAACTGTGTGAGCTTTTTGGGTCGGGAATTACGCATATGACACCGTTGGGCTATGCAAAAAGCAAAAATAATCTCCAAATCTAGCAGTATCGTAGTATCGTACTGGAACGAAATTGTTTTGGTAGGCGGTTCAGACCGGTTCAGATTAAGACCAATTAGAAAATGCAATTCGTCTTGCTAAAAACACTGGACATCTGCTGGTGCCATGTACCTTACCTTGCTCGAAATGTGCTTGGTGAAATACAGTCCGGTTTACAAGTTGCATAAGGTAAGAAGTAGCCTCTTAACGTTCCACCCAGGAGAAGTATGGACACACCACATTACCCCGCTGCAGCTTATCAAGCAACATATCTTCCAGAATTATTCCCAGCTTATGCAGGTTTGTTCCCAGTGTTATTTTTCATTAGAGAATACAGCTTCAACAATAATCCATTGGGTAGTCACATCTCCATTCAAATGTCTCCATTTTCGACGCAGTGAAAACCTAGTTGGTAGTCCCAGCAGTACCACAGCTATCTCAGTATTAATAGCCACAGGTGTTTTCGCTTTTGGTTTTTGACAATGCAACCATTATTTTGCTCCACTGTGTGTTGGCTACTCATACACCAGAATTGCTTCTAGGATACGCAGGTTTCCTCCCAATGTTTCGTCGTCGTTGTCGTCGCTTCAACCGATGGACTCCTTGCGCCGCCTGGCTCCAGCGGCTACCTGCGACCCTCTTTATATCATCGGCCCACGGTATTGTGGGAGGTGTTACATTGCACCGTGTGGTGCGGGGTCTCCACTTCAGCACCTTCTACGCTATGTGCCCCGCCCCGTTGCCAGTTCATGATCGCGACTTGTAGGACTATGTAGGTGACTTTGGTTCTACTACGGTTCTCTTTCTTTCTGATTCGATCACGTAGAGAAACTCCGAGCATAACGCTCTTCATCGCTCGCTGAATGACTCTGAGCTTCCGCATGAGGCCCAAAGTCAGCGACCACGTCTAAGAACAGTAGGTTAACACTGGCAACTGTTCGAAGACTTTCGTCTTCAGGCATTGAGGGATACCGGTATTTACTTCATCATAAAACTCGATGGACTGGGAAAATCATTCAAACACGTCCAATGGCTTTTTATAAAAAGAGATTTAGTGGTACCTGTTCGAATCCGTTTCTCTAAAGCATCCAATTGTCCATAAATTGGGCCATTACGCCAAGTTTTATTATTATTAAATATTGCCTGATTTATATTAGGTTAAAGTGCACCAACAATTTACAGTGAAAGTTTTAATGAAGGAGCGGAACTCGCGGTCCATTCGCTGTCACTTTATGGTAGTTGACAACGGATTGCTGTGCAATTTAAAGTTTTAATAAACAAACAATCTCTGAGGAGTCATTCAAAGGGCCAACTATTTGTTCGTTAAAAGATATAGTACATTACAAGTACCTAGAATGAAGGAGTTAAATATCTTTGAATGTAGTTTATAAAGGCCTTCCCTTATAATTTCACAAGATGGGGAATACAGTAAGATCTTGTCTCTTATGTAACACTATCTTCTTCGCCATGAATAAAGACAGACACAAAAGAGTGTCCTGACAGTATTTGAATTAACAAAGAAACATTGCAAAATGACGCCAATAATATACCAGAATATCAAAAGGTTCATTTTCAGGAGAAGATACTGACGATAGATTAAGAAATTACTCTTTTCTAAGACTATCTTCATAGCGCATTAAAAAAGAGAGAAAAAAGAGCGTCCTGACAGATTCCAAGTAGAGATATCAAAGAGACGTTGCAAATGCACGACAAAAATATACCAAAATTGCAGTATGCATCAAAAGATTTATTATACCGAGAAAATGCTGACAGGAGGTTCAGAAATAACTCTTTTCTACAATCTTCTTCGTCAAAAATAAAGGTAGAGAAAAAACAGTGCCTTGATAGTATTTGAATTACCAAAGGAACTTTGCAAAAGGATGCTAAAAATCAACCATAATTGCAGTAAACATATATATCGAAAGGTTCATTCTAAAGAGAAGATACTGCCAGGAAATTCAAAAATTACTCTTTTCTACCATCTTCTTCGTCATATATAAAGATAGAGACAAGAGTGTTCTGATAGTATTTAAATTACCAAAGGAATAATGCAAAAGGATGCTAAAAATATACCAGAATTGCAGTACACGTCTAAAGGTTCATTATACTGAGAAAATACAGACAGGAGATGAATAAAGAAAGAAAAAAAGAACTTCCTGACAGACTCCAAGTTGAACTACCAAAAGAACATTGCTAAAGCTCACCAAAAATTTACCAAAATTGCAGTAAACATATGAAAAGGTCAATCAACAGATTTTTTCTACTATCTTCTTCGCTTTGAATAAAAAGAGAGTTATACGAGCGTTCTCACAGTAGTTGAATTACCTGAGGAACATTGCAAAAAGACGCCAAAAATATACCAGAATTGCATTATACATATATAACAAAAGGTTCATTCTAAGGAGAAGATAACTGACAAGAGATTCTGAAAATACTTTAAACATAGCTTGACAACAATTACATTTTATATATAAATCCATTGAGTCTATGATATATATGAAACTGGGTTTGAATCCAAGAGTATCTCTCATTGAAATATTCCTCAACAGTATAACATGTATTGGTCATCTGCACGCCTTTTTGATTAGTCAGATGGTGTCTCAAAGGGCCAGACTGGCTGTGCATAGATTGTTGGTGCCAATACTTATTTATGGTTGTTACAGTAGGGTATAGCAGAAGAAGCACAGAATTAAAATAAATGCGGTAGAGATGAGTGCGTTGAGAAGTATGAGTGGGTTGAAACTGAGTAACAAAATAAGAAATAGTGTGATAAGAGAACGATGTGGTATAACAGAAGATGTAGTGACTAAAATTGAGAAAGGTATGCTTAGATTTGGGCTCGTAGAGAAAATGAATGAAAGGTGATTGACAAAAAGGATTTATGAGTCAAGAGTGAACGGAAAAGTTCGAAGAAGGGCCAGGTCAAGAGTACTCTAAACCGACGAACTTGTATGAAAGGTTTAATGAGAATGGAAGAAGCTAAGAAGATATGCAAAGATCGTGGCAAGAAGAACGTGGTCCTTGCTAACCCTTATGGGAGTGAGGCGTAATGCTATGTTTGTATGTATTTTTCGACTAGGTAGACCGATCTTGATGACTTTTTTTTAAATAAAAAGTGGTGCTCGTCGTAGGGTTCCATTTTTTTAAACCAGTTCTGATGATGGCATCCATGAGAAAACCGGATATGTGTTAAATTTGCATTAAGCATGTGCGCGACAAATAGACGAATAACTCAAAATCACGCCAACTGATTTCGATGATTCTTTTTTTATTAAAAGGGATATACTTCAATGGTTGTTTTGTGATAGTTTGGTAAGGTTGTGATGATGGAATCCATGATAAAATGACGGAACTCTTCAACTCTTAGGAGCAATTGAACGATACTCGGCAGAATCTTTGAGGCCAGATATTTGAGTCGCCTACCGTAACTTCGGTATGGTCAAGTGCTATTCGTAGTTAAATATAAAGATCAATGGATCTCCCCAACAGCTTACAGTAAGTGTCTGTAATCAAATAGCAATGAGCTTACGTTTCTTGCTGCATTGCAACATGTTTTAGGTGTACACATATTGAGACAAACTTGTTAGTTTTCTTCAGATTCACTAAAAATCAAAAAATAAATAAAAACCTTTGTTTTGAAGACGGTTCTTTTTTTGTTAAAATTTTTGTTTATTTATTACATATACGTACTCGTATGCTTAAACAGGCAGCTGATGTCTGGAATATATCTTGATATTTCTATGTTGTAAGAGAGTGAATAGTATTGCGAAGATAACCGAATAGATATCGGCAAATATGTTGTAATTTTTTTTTAATCTCAGTCGGAGTTACCAATACTGTGCTCGTTTCCATAATCAGGAGAGAGGATTTTATTTGCAAAAATTGGATACTGTGTATTCAAAATGGAAGTAATACGATGCTTTGCTAGAGGGCAGAAAGTTATACAATATAAGCGACGAATATTATAAATTTATTGCTGGGTTCTGTAGGATTAAGTGATTAATGTTATAGTGTAAAGACGACGGATAAAAAAAGAGTTTATTATAGCTTCCTGTCATAACAAGGGGTCCTCATCAATATAGATTTAAAGTTGGCGTTTGTCATCACCATTAATATCATCATCATCATCACCAGGCATTGGAAATATACGGAAAAAGGATATTTGTCTATTATAAAGTATCTTAAAGGCTTGCTTGAAAAAACAATTGGATTGGATATCTGGAATGTATATACCAGTTGGTGTTTCATCTGCGTATAATTAGTACACATAACGCATAGTAACTCATGGGTAACTTTAATTTATTTCACTATATAGTTTTAATTTTTTTACAAATTTGAATTGCACGCCGTATTAGTTATTGAATAGTAGTATATAATTTTGAGTTTAAAGCTTTTATTATGACGAATTATTAACTTATTATTTTTTTTAAGAATACCTTATATAGTGATATAGGGTATAAGGACACCGCCTCAGAAAACGAAGACAGACGATAGTACTCATGATACCTTTGATGATGGGACGGAAAAAAATTGATCCCGATTTAAAAAAACCTATTTAAACAAAGTTTTATAAGTATTGTTTACGCTACACTATCTTAGTACAGCTAAATGAAAGGCTAGTTTGATAAAAAATAAATCACTTTACAAAAAAAGAACAATCAAATGTAAAACACAAAATCGAAAAACAGCTGACGCTTGGGTCAACGAATACACACAGCCGGCGCCGGTATGCGTTTAAAAGAAACGACTAAATTGGGCGAACGTGTGAAAAAACAGTCGTCGTGCGTTCGTTGACCCGACTGTCAGCTGATTTTTCACGTGTTACATAGCTAGTTTTTTTTAAGTAATATATTTTTTACCAAACTATCCTTTCATGTAGCTGTACTAATATGTTTTTTTTATCAGGATCCATCAAAGAAAGAAAGAAAGAAAGCTGTATTCAGAGCACTGTGAGTTATATACACTTAAAACAATAAAAATAATAATTGCACAACTTTGTTTAATGGCCGTGCAAACCCCACATAGCCCCATCCAATCTTAACTACTATCACAAAAACAAAACAAAAATAGAATAAAACAGAACAAAAATAGAATAGACAAGCAATATAAAAAAAATAAAAGGAGTGTTTTATATATATTAGACCTTATCGTTAATAATTATATGTGGGATAAGTAACGGGTATGTACACAATTTTATAAACATATATAATATTTTTTACTTCAAAGGTACTTTAATTTAAACTAATAACATCAGTTACATACAAGAATATAAAAAAATAACAAATAATATTAATTAAATCAAATAATAAGCCGCATCCAAATTGCTGTCCATAGGGTGTGTTACTAAAATACTGGCAACATTACCTCTTTGGATAGCTAAGCTGATCCTTTGCCCGAGGTAAGCACCAGTTTTAAGGTCACTTGTGGAATCCAGCAACCGCTTAGAAAGATGTTTAAAAAATATTTTGGCTTCAGAGCCCCACGGTCCCATAGTTTCCACGCCAAATGGCAGAAATATGTGATCTTGTGTAATAGATCCATATTTCTGCAATTTTTTAATTTCGGCGTCAGTCGCCACAATACCAGGCAACGATGAAGATAATTTTAAATGTGAAGGCGCCATGGTATCAACACAAGTCGCATCCCATACCAGGCACCTTCCATTCTTCCATGGAATTAAAGTAATTCCGTCAGGTCTCTTGCCATCGCTACGTACAACACCGTTCGGCTCTAATTGAGCCGGTACGTTAGCAGTGGCAAGAGCTCTACGAATAATATCATTCAAAGCTGCATGTCTTGAAAGGCGACCGGCACTGCGCTGACAAGATAGACCATGGTGTCCTAAGCGGTCGACTTGGACTCCGCAAGGACAGCAATGAGGATGAACTAATGGCAAACCTAAACGTAAACCTATACTAATACAAAAAGAATTGTTGTCTAATAACGTTCCTAAATTAGGCGATGGAAGAGCTTGCAACCAAAAACCTGATTCCCTAGTCGAAACAGCAAGAAGACGAGCACGCTCTGTAGGATTCTTAGACTCGTTTAGAAGTCGGTTATATTCAAGTTTACAGAGCGGCTCGTCCCACAGCCTTTGTGAAGCCAAAGAAACAGGAAGGGATTCACCTGGACATGCATCCACCCAAGCTGCTTTGGCTTCTGTACAATACGGAATTTCATTTTGTGATAAATCCAAAGAGTGTGTAATTTTTTCGAATAAAGATTTTGTGCTATGAACAGATGACAAAAAAGCCGGAAGTGCAACTGATGAAACTTTTCTTATGCCAATACCTCCAAACCGTATTGGCAAAGAAGCTTGGCGCCAAGACTGTTCAGTTAATGAACAATTTAGCGTTTTGATGAGTATGTCTTGAATGGACGAGTCTATTAAATTGAGGTGATTTAGAAATTTCCAGATAGGGCAGCATCTCAAAAAATAAGTAAATTTTGGAACAAATAAACAAAACCGAATAATGTGATATGCCATATGTACATTAATTTTGCTAAGGTTATCAAAAATGTTTATGAATTTTGAAATTTGATCTTCTAAAAAAGAAGGAATAGCGTCTTCTAAAACTGGTGCACCTAATAGGCGTAGCGATTCTATGTCTATAATTTTGATATTTGGAGCTAACTCATTAAATTTATCAATAACTTTTTTTCTTTCTATGTATGGAAAGGTGTTTGGGACGTATAATTCACATTTGTTAAAATTTAATTCCAAACCTAAAGTTTTAAAGTTATCAATAATAATATTTAAGTCTTCAAGAACTGTTGTCGCTTCACCTCCAAAAGTTCCATCATCAAGATACCAAATGTTTAATTTTGAATTTA
>JACTOM010000027.1:45728-68502 GCA_015832385.1 Elymnias hypermnestra | reverse complement strand
GGAAGACCGAGGCGAACGTTCCTGGACCAAATCCAGGACATTTTAAATAACGGCCAGGTCAAGAGTACTCTAAACCGACGAACTTGTATGAAAGATTTAATGAGATTGAAAGAAGCGAAGGAGATATGCAAGGATCGTGGCAAGTGGAAGAACTCTGCCTACCCCTATGGGAATGAGGCGTGATGCTATGTATGTATATTTCAAATAAAATAATATTTTAAATAAAGGGTACGGTTCGTCATTTGATTAAATCGTATTCTTAGAATGCGTTGTTCCCATTGGTGAATTTGTAAACATTGTAAATGATGATAATAGTTGTAATATTATTATTTTTTTATTGCTGACAGATTAGCACTTGACTGTGATCTCACCTGATGGTAAGTGATGATACAGTCTAAGATGGAAGCGCGCTAATCTGTTAAGAGGCGATATACCCCTTACGGTTTCTACACAGCATCGTACCGGAACACAAATCTCTTTGTTTGGCGGTACGTTTTTGCTGGTAGGGTGGTAACTAGCCACGGCCGAAGCCTCCCACCAGTCCAGACTCAGACAAATTAGAAAATACAATTTCCTAAATTCGTCCTACCGGGGATCGAACCCGGGACCTCCGCTAGCAAAGCGAATACTCGCACCACTGCACCAGCGAGGCCATCGAATATTTGAGAAACGATTGGAATTACTAAAATTATATTAATTGTAACTGTTAAAAATTAACAGGGAATGGTAGTTTCTTAATAAATAATATAATTAGGAAAATTTATTTGGCGCCAAACGCTGCTATTGTTGTTTTGCCGTAATAGTCTCATTAGCAAAAAATGTAAAAACCACGTAGAAGTTAGTTGAGTTCTCAGTTTTTAATCAACGTTAGCTATCAGTTATTGTGTTTTAAGTTAATCGTGTCGGTAATAAGGGCTGCTCTGCGATACAAAGCTAAGTGTATTTATTTAAATTAAAACTGATGTCTTTTTATTATGTTATAATGATAATTGTGTGCTATTTGTTTTTATATTAAATATAACATGGATAAAAGAGTAAAAGACGATAGAGTTTCTTGCCGGATTCTTCTCTGTAGTCGTTAAGTTCCGAACCGGTGGTAGAACCTTTGACAAAAAAGTTTTATTATGAAATCCTATTTAATAAGTTTAAAAAATAGTTAAAATTATGAACATATTATTAATTTACTAATTATTATTGTTGAATATTATTGTTCAATTATCTCTCTATTCTTGACACGCGCGGCGGAGGGGGAGCTCCGATATATCGAGGTTCCATCTAGTTTCAGTGAAATCACGACGTTTATTCAAGTTTCTATTAGTAATAATATTATATAACTTGCCTTTAGCATTTATGATGTACATCAAAGTGTATTCTCTCTCATTCTCAGCTTATTTTAAATAGGTCATTGACCCAAGCTCTGCCAATTCCAAAACAGAGCATAAAGCATGTGCCTTCATGGCTTGCTGACTTAAATCTGTTTCACTAGCTCGCTTAAACAAAGTTACATCTTCATTTGTTTATGCAAAATTAAACCTTATTTGAGAGTGATAAGGACGGTGTAGATGGTAAAGAATTTAGGGAGGATTCGTGTCAAGGGATCGTTGTCGATAAGGATGGGAAGTATGACCTTATTGTATACACGCACGCTAAAGTTATGTTAGGGAAGGCAGTTTGTTGAGTTGTTAAGTGCTACTCTATCGGTTTGGTGATCGTTTGCACTCAATACTTCGTAGTAACATGGAGGAAATCAACGCTAGAATTAACTAAATCTTACGTTTGGAAACCAGGCCACACATAACAGCTAAAAATCAATTCTAAGAGAAAGAGGTCTTATTGCATAAGTTATCTCATCACTTATGTATGGTAGTGAAAGTTTGGTATGGCAGAAGAATCACAAAAGTCAAATAAATGCGGTAGAGATGAGAGCGTTCAGAAGCATGAGTGGATTAAAACTGAGTCATATAGTAAGAAATAGTGAGAACGTTGTGGTGTAAAAGAAGATGTAGTGACTAAAATTGAAAAAGGTATGCTTAGATGGTTTGGGCATGTAGAGAGAACGAAGGAAAGGAGAATGACAAAAACGATTTATGAGTCAAGAGTGAATGCGAAAGTTGGAAGGGGAAGACCAAGGCGAACGTTCCTGGACCAAATCCAGGACATTTGAAATAAGGGCCAAGTCAAGAGTACTCTTAATCGACGAACTTATATGAAAGGTTTAATGAAAATGAAAAAAGCGAAGTAGATATGCAAGGACCGTGGCAAATGGAAGGACGTTGTCTCTGCCTACCCCTATCGGAATAAGACGTCATGCTATGTATGTATCACACTATCGAATCACCATTGCGATTATAAGTTCGTATGCAAAAAGCACGATGGTTTCCCGGGTACGCTTGCATGGTTACTAAACGTCCAAATAGTGGTGGAGCACGCGATCCTATCCACCCTCCACCAAGCGCGCTGTTACTCGGACAACGCTGATACAAGTAAACCCCCCCCCCACCCTTCCAGGACACCGTGTACAATACTAATTAAAGCTAAGAATCTACACTAAGAGAAGGTGGTTTCATTGCAGAAGAAACGTAAGAAACTGTTTCATAAAGGAAAGCAATTGGGGGCGTTTCTTTATAAGGGTTTTTTTTGCAAAAAAAAATGTATAAATTTATAATAAACTCCCAGAAGACGTTCAAGAGATGTCACTTAATTAATTTGAAAGCTTTCATAAAAGAAAGCTTGTTGGAAAATTATAATATAATGAAAGATTACATAGAAGATATAGCTAAGGAGTGGATGCATCGCTTTAATGTATTTGATGATGATAAAACACACCAAAGAGAAAAATTTGAGTGTTTGTTTGTTTTTAAATTATTGAAAATCAATTGAATCTAATTTAATTATACATTTTCTAATATAAGTCTAAATTAACACAGAATAACTTAAGCTTTATTTTATCGTAGAATTCGAATGATAAACAGCAAAATGTTTGTTTTTCTAGTAAATCCTTAAGAAATATACGTAACGTCAAGATTGTTTTCGCATTAGACCTATGTAATATAAACGCCTTTGAAATTAATACGCTGCGAGGGAGAATGACACTTATATTAAGTGAAGACACTCCGACGAAAGTGCTCGAATACTAATAAGATTGAGTACTAGACTATAAAGAGAGTAGGGTCCTGTCAGAACATCTTCTCACGCGTTCAAAGATTTAATATAATGTCTTACAACTATTATAAATATTAACAGAATCGCTCAATTTCGTCTACAACACATTTGAGAGAGAGCAACTTTGACTGCCATAAAAAGGTTTATAATGAGTCTACCTTAAAAGATAGACATACGCTACTAGAGACTTTTATTTAGATTTTTTAATGAGAAATGGTTCCAGCAAACGTGATTTTACCATAACTTTAATCGTTTACACAGCACACACAACAGAACCTCCACATACAATAACCATCTCGCTGTATTTCCGCATACATTAATACTAGGTCATAGTGAGTCAACCTTAAAAGATAGACATACTCTACCATAGACTTTTATTTAGCGCTTTTATTGGGAAATAATTCCGTAATACACGATGTTTCCGTAACTTCCACCGTTTACACAGCATACACAACAGAACCTCCACATACAATTACCATCTCGCTGTATTTCCGCATACATTAATACTAGGTCATAGTGAGTCAACCTTAAAAGATAGACATACGCTACCATAGACTTTTATTTAGATCTTTTAATGCGAAATAATTCCGTAATACATAGTTTTTCCGGAACTTTAACCGTTTCCATACCGCACGCAACAGAATCTCTCAACACATATAATAACCCATCTCTCTGTATTTGCGCATTGATACTAGTTTACAGTAACTCAACCTTAAAAGATAGACATGCGCTAACATAGACTTTTTTTTAGAACTTTTAATGATGAATAATTTCGTCATACATAATTATTCCCCAACTATTACCGTTTACACAGCGTACGCAACAGAATCAACACGTAGAATAACCATCTCGATGTATTTGCGTATATAGTAATAGTGGGTGATAGTGAGTCAACCTTAAAAGATAGACATATACTACGATTGACTTTTATTTAGCTCTTTTATTGGGAAATAATTCCGTAATACATGATTTTTTCGTAATTATAACCGTTTCCACATCTCACGCAATCAACAGAATCTTTCAATACATAGAACGATCTCTCTGTACTTACGCACTGATACCAGGTTATAGTGAGTCAACCTTAAGAGATAGCCATATACTACTACAGACATTTATGTAGCTCTTTTATTGGGAAATAATTCCGTAATACACGATTTTTCCGTAACTTCCACCATTTTCACAGCACACACAACAGAACCTCCACGTACAATAACCATCTCGCTATATTTCCGCATACATTAATACAAGGTCATAGTGAGTCAACCTTAAAAGATAGACATACGCTACCATAAACTTTTATTTAGATCTTTTAATGAGAAATAATTTCGTAATACATAGTTTTTCCGAAACTTTAACAGTTAACACAGCGCATGCAACAGAATTCTACAATACTTAAAATAGCAACCTCTCTGTACTTGCCCATTGATACTAGGTTATACTGAGTAAACCTTTAAAGATAGACATATGCTACCATACACATTAATTTAGATCTTTTAATAAGAAATTTCGCTTTACATAATTTTTCCGTATCTTTAACCGTAATTATAAAACTTACATAATTAGAAAAGATGGTTTTAACGCTGACGGGTGATTTCTTTCCGATATCCATTGGGCTTAAAATAGCTTTTAAAACATAAAAACAAGTATGTATATACTAATATGTATAAATTGCAAATATATAAGAGTTAATACAACTAGTTTAGACGCACAATTGCGTCTATATACAATGAAATATGGGTCCCAAAGTCCACAACTCGACCGCTGTGGCTTCGCTTGTTTATTATCTGATATCTTCTAAGGTATCCATTTTTATGAAATACTGGTTAGGCCAGTTTTGATCTACATTAAATATACAACGTATGTATTGTATTGAATTGGATAAGAAATAATAGTGTATAGCATAAAATAGCTCGGTAAAAAGTACACATTTTTTTTGGAATATGTAAAAGATAAAAGTGGTTACAGTGGGTTATAATTTACAGATAGATAGATATTGTTCCAGACATTATTATAGACCGTTTTATAATACATAATATTGTGTAATATTAATTTGATCTATCTTTTAAGGTTTAGCTGGTAATAGCTATTTGAACGCAACAGTAATATGTTTGTTACATCATATTACAAATCACTGAATTTCTCTTCTTTTCTGTCCTACAATATGTATGTATTGTACACATAAAGTTTCCTCTTGAATCACTCTATCTATTGCTGAAAATTTCATCTACATCAGTTGGGTATTTTTAAAGCTCTAAGATTTCAAACTGCAGAAGCGTTTTCATTTTATAGTGTGTTAAAATATCGCTTTTTTTTAAATTATTTATTTATAATGTGGAAGAGGTGAAAGAATTTGTATACTTGGGATCTAAGTTTACAAAAGATGGAACATGTGAAAGTGATATTGAAAGGAGAGTGAATGCAGGGAATATGGTAAATGGTGCTCTGCACGCCTTTATGAATAGCCCGATGGTGTTCCAAAGGGTTAGACTGTCTGTGCATTATGGAGTGTTGGTGCCAACACTTATGTATGGTAGTGAAAGTTGGGTATGGCAGAAGAATCACAAAAGTAAAATAAATGCGGTAGAGATGAGAGCGTTGAGAAGCATGAGTGGATTAAAACTGAGTGACAGAGTGAGAAATAGTGTGATAAGAGAACGTTGTGGTATAAAAGAAGATGTAGTGACTAAAATTGAGAAAGGTATGCTTAGATGGTTTAGGCATGTAGAGAGAGAATGAATGGAAAGTTGGAAGGGGAAGACCAAGGCGAACGTTCCTGGACTAAATCCAGGACATTTTAAATAACGGCCAGTTCAAGAGTACTCTAAACCGACGAACTTGTATGAAAGGTTTAGTGAGAATAAAAGAAGCGAAGGAGATATGCAAGGATCGTGGCAAGTGGAAGGATGTTGTCTCTGCCTACCCTTATGGGAATGAGGCGTGATGCTATGTATGTATGTATTTTTTTATAAGCGTTATATAGATATATGTTTCTATACATGAATTTTCACGTGGCTTTATTCGTGTATTGAAAATGTACTCCAGACGTGTCGGGTATTGAAGGCTCTTACATAAGTACATCGCACAATGTCGGTGGAGCGTATTCAAGTACTACTCAAGTACTAATGAGATCAGTCTTACGTTCACGGGATGAAGAGGCCTGTATATGTTATTGACAAGGCCTTTATAAGCCTATATTTAATAATACACATCTATCATATACTCGGTTATAACCGCGACTACCTCTGCTTAATACTCTTAGCGTTTGCAGAGATACATTGGAATAGATAAATATAGCGATATTTTTAAAACTAATTCCCTGATTCACTTTTAATTTGACAAATATTGCTTTAGTGACGTGATTGATAACTAAGAACGGTTTAGGGGATGGATTTAGGATCCGACAAATCCCTCTAGGTTCAATGGACTGTACGAGGTTCAGTGGACTGTATAAAGTTCAGTAGACTGTATAAGGTTCAATGGATTAAATAAGGTTCAGCGGACTGTACAAGGTTTAGTGTATTGTACGAGGTGCTGTGGACTGTGCGAGGTGCAGTCTAAGGTTTGGCGCAGGGAGATAAGTTAAACGTCTTTGAAATATGTATTTATAATGCTCTCTTAATACTAGTTACAATTGTTTATATACTCTTAAGTCTAGGAATAATATCTTATAACTATGCCTACACTACAGCAGTGAACTATAGTGAACCGTAGACTGTGCAAGGTTCAGTGGACTGTGCAAGGTTCAGTGGACCGTGCGATGTGCAGTGGACTATACTGAATCATAGACTGTATGATGTTCAGTGGACTGTATAAGGTTCAGTGGACTTTGCAAGGTTCAGTGGACTGTGCGAAGTGCAGTGGATTATACTAAACCGTAGACTGTATGAGGTTTAGTCGACTGTACAAGGTTCAGTAGACTGTGCAAGGTTCAGTGGACTGTGCGAAGTGCTGTGGATTGTACTGAACCGTAGACTGTATGAGGTATAGTCGACTGTATAAGGTTCAGTGGACTGTGCCAGGTTCAGTGGACTGTGCAAGGTTCAGTTGACTATGCGAAGTGCAGTGGATTGTACTGAACCGTAGACTGTATGGGGTTTAGTCGACTGTACAAAGTTCAGTGGACTGTGCGAGGTTCAGTGGACTGTGCAAGGTTCAGTGGACTGTGCGAAGTGCTATGGATTGTACTGAACGGTAGTCTGTATGAGGTTTAGTCGACTGTGCAAGGTTCAGTGGACTGTGCGAGGTACAGTGGATTGAGCAAAGTTCAGTGGACTATGGGAAACCGTAGACTGTATGAGGTTTAGTCGACTGTATAAGGTTTAGTGGACTGTGCGAGGTTCAGTAGACTGTGCAAGGTTCAGTGGACTGTATAATCGTTCGAGGTTCTTCATTTGTTCAGAGTCGCAATGCTCACTTAGTTTTGAGATCTATTCCGTTCGGGAGTTTAAGGTGATTGGTAACCCTACAAATTCTGGGGGGGGGGGGGGGTAATGAGCTATCCTTAAAAGGTAGATGAATACTATATTATACTTTTCTGTAATATCTCCAAGGCATTAGGCAGCGTTTTCGAAGGAATCTCTAAGTGTTCACTTTAAAAATTATCGTTATATTACAAGAAATTTAGATTAAATTTCAACAAATTGTACACATAAACCTTCCTTAATTATCAATCTATCTATTGGTGAAAACCTCTTGAAAATCTATTTAGTAGATTTTGTGTTTATCGCGAATAAACAGACAGACTCGGTGGAGGATTTTATTACGTAACATGGTAAGGTGTGGAAAAGCGTTTTACGGGCTCAATTATTAAAAATACTTGCCTAATTGAGTTGAATAATTCAGTTAAAATTATAAGTACGTGTTCGACAATAAATTGCCTCTCGTGTAATTAGTGAAATTTCAATTAATTTTATAATGAACCACCTAAAATTTTACCCGCATTATAAAATGAAGGTGTTATTTATTATTAACTAATATATTATTCATTGTATAAAGAATATATTATATTGTAACACAGATATTTATTAAAGAGTGACCAATAAAATAATCGTTTTAAAAAGTTTATGGGTTATGGGATTCACTTAACCTATGGCTAATTTGCCAGTTATTTCTATAAAAGGAGCACGTGAATAATAATCAGTATTTACCAATTTTTGTTATTAAAAGTAAAAAGTAAGTGGCAGTCCATTAACGTCCCACTGCTGGACACATCTCCTGACTAACAGAAGAGAGGGTTGTTAGAACATAGACCCACCACGCTGCTCTACTGCTGGTTGGCAGGCGTAGTATGCAAGTGTACTCTCTATTTCTTCCTTCGAATCCAATGTGACGGGAATCCGACATAACCGGAGAGAGATGAGGATTTTTCTTATTATTCAGTGATTATTTCTTTAATGTTAGCTATTTTTTTACATTCAGTGATTATTTCTTAAATATTAACCATTTTTTATTGTTCATTGATTATTTCTTAAATACTAACCATTTTTTCTTATGATTTAGTGATTATTTCATAAATATTAGCCATTTTTTCTTATTGTTCAGTGATTATTACTTAAATACTAACCATTTCTTCTTATTATTTAGTGATTGTTTCTTAAATATTAGCCATTTTTTCTTATTATTCAGTGATTATATCTTCAATATTAACCATTTTTTATTGTTCAGTGATTATTTCTTAAATACTAACCATTTTTTCTTATTATTTAGTGATTATTTCTTAAATATTAACCACATTTTCTTGTCATTCAGTGATTATTTCTTAAATAATAACCATTTTCTCTTATAATTCAGTAATGTTTTCTTGAATTTTAACCGTTTTCTTATTGTTCAGTGTTTATTTCTTAAATATTCACCAATATTTCTTATAAAATAGTGATTATTTCTTAAATATTCATCATTTTACGTGTCCATGTTACATATAACGAGGGATTGACACTTCCACTAGTTAGTTTTCTTTATATTTATTAGCGTCGGGGCTTATTTAATAACACTTGAAGTAAAGCTGACAGCTTATATAACATTTGCCAGTTAATAAAACGCCCATGTTACATGTATGCAAAAATTCCATACTAATTTCACCAAGTTGATGAGCAAAGTTTACACGAGTCGATTCAATTTTGAAGTTAGTAAACCATGAATCAGCCTTGTTTGAGGAGACCCACGCATCTTAAAGAAATTTCACTCAAAGCAACAAGTTTAGTAGACAAAAGGGACCGAAGTTTCTTGAAATTACTACGTGGCGAAAATTCAAGCGTACAGCGTTGTATCGTCGATAATTGTTTGACCTCACTATTCAATTATTAATTGGGTTTATTTGAGTTTAAATTTAATAAATCCCTCCCTTCTATCCATTTAAATGTCTCATTGGTCAGGTTAATCGTTTATAGATCATGAGAATTCTTTAGTTGGGTTGTGGTAAAAGAATCAGTGTCTGTTGCTCAACGGAGTGGTAACGAGAGGTGGTTGGTAGCTTCAAAGGTGCTCCAGGGAAGCCACCTTCGGAAATCATGTCGAACTGTCGGAAAAAAAGGTCTAATCCGATGGTAAATGCTTTTACCCACCTCAACCACAAAAATGAGAGTAAGGGTGACGGTGAGGAAACCTAAAAATCTTAAGCAATTCTGGGATCTGCTTATCAAACTAAAATGTATCAGGATTATTGGAATAACTATACCTTCTGAAGCCCGTGACAAATCTTTTGGGGGGCTCTATTTATTATCAAACTCTAATAATTGTTTTATTTTCAAGAGCATGGGTATTTACTTCCCACTGCTGGGCATAGGTCTTCTTTCTCGAGGGAATGAGCTATAGTCCCCACGCAAGCTTTTATCAAGATTTTATATTCATCTTCCATTCGATGAAGGAAAAATATCTTGAGGAAACCTGCATTCATTTACAAGGAAATAAGATAACAATTTCTGTTCAGCAAAAGTGTCTATTACATAATCAAATATTAAAGATCGATCCATAGAATTTTCAGTCACATAGCCTGTCTTGTCCCATGTGCTTCGATTACCTCTTGGGCCGGAGCCGTCTTGGTCCAGGGGCTGTGGTTCTTTACTAGCCCTGCCACCCTATAGTTACCGATGAAGAAATAAGCCTAAAGGAAACCCGTGTATGCTTGAAGCATCTCTAAGGATGTCGCTGAACTCGCAATGAAGTAGCGTGATGGGTTCAACATATTAGTATACACTTTCCTGTTACTTGGACCGCGTATTAAATAACCGCGTGTGGTGACGATGGCAAACTCAGCGTTCACATGAGTTTAGCAACTCAGCTCCATAAGATTCAATATTATACGTATTAATGTTAATATATTTGTAATACAAGGCCAGTATGTGTTGCGGACTGCCTCATTGGTCTAATGGTTAGCATGTTCGACTACAGACATGAGGTCCTGGGTACGAGTCCCGGGTCGGGCCAATTCCAAATGGATATTGAGTTTTCTAATAAGATTTTCTCAATATTTGCCCGAAGTTGTTTGTTAAGCCGTCGGTCCTGCGCCTGATCTCTCTCCGATCGCGTCGGATTATCGTCACATTCATATCGACTATGAGAGTGAAGGAATAGAGAGTGCACTTGTGTACTATGCCTGCCAATCCGCAGTGGAGCAGCGTGGTGGATCTATGCTCTAATAACCCTCTATCATCTGAGTGAGGAGGCCTGTGCCCAGCAAGTGGGACGTTAATGGGCTTGTAATTACCTTATGTGTTGCGATGTCCTATTCTGACAGAGTGATCACAACGACCAGGATATACAAACAGGAACAGTTCAGGACAGTATAAAATCCAAAAAATACCAGTTAGTCTTATGTATAAGGGTTAATAAAAAATATGGTTAAATACTAACTCAATAAAGTCACAGTATAATATTATCTTCCAAAATAAAGTCTTAAGTATACAGAAAATAATTTAATTCTTATAAACAGATTTAGTGTCTTTCAAATAGGGATGTGTTTCGTCACCATGGCTGTTCAACCTATTCATGGATAACTGTTTTGCTAGATTTAAAAGAAAGTTATGTATGGAGTAAGGACGAATGAATTACTCATCAAATGTTGACTCTACGCTGATCAAGTAATACTTGCATCATCTGCTAATGAGCTACAGGAGATGGTAAACATTATGAACGAAGCTTTAAAACGGAAAGGAATGAAAGTGAATGTAAACGAAACGAAAGTTATGGTTTTTGAAAGAGATGAATCTATGATGAATGGCAATATTTCGATAGATGGGCAACAAGTGAAAGAGGTGAAAGAATTTGTATACTTGGGATCTAAATTTACAAAAGATGGAACATGTGAAAGGGATATTGAAAGGAGAGTAAATGCAGGGAATATGGTAAATGGTGCTCTGCACTCATTTATGAATAGCTAGACGGCGTCTCAAAGGGCCAGACTGGCTGTGCATAGAGGAGTGTTGGTGCCAACACTTGTGAATGGTAGTAAGCGCAAAAGTAAAATAAAGGCGCTAGAGATGAAAGCGCTGAGACATTATGAGTGGATTGATACTGAGTGACAAAGTAAGAGAACGTTGTGATATAGAAGAAGATGTAATAACTAAAATTGAGAAAGGTATGCATAGATAATTTGGGCACGTTGAGAGAATGAATGAAAGGACTGACAAAAATGATTTATGAGTCAAGAGGGCATAGGTAAGTTGAAAGGGGAAGACCAAGGCGAACGTTCCTAGACCAAATCCATGAAAGGTTTAATGAAAACGAAAGAAGAGAAGAAGATATGCAAGGGTCGTGGCATTGAAAGGGCGTGGTCTCTGCCTACCTCTATGGGATGTATGTTCAAATAGGTCCAATTGCCCTAGTTTGAGCAATAATGTTTACAAATCAGTCGATCGTAATTAGTAACTTTTGATAATCATTATGTAGATGACTTCACAATTTACATTGCTCCACCTCTTAAGGCTATGTTCATATGAGTTCCTAATGTCAAATTCGACAACAGTAATGGTTTTAGTTAGTTTGAAAATAACATCGTATGGCAGGTACTCGAGTATAGCTTTAACAATCATAAAAGTTTAACAAAGTTTGCGAAGTAACATAAAATTCTAGCTCACCTTAAATTTGGACGTGTACTTAGAAATTTGTAAACTTTCAGCTTAAACTTAACGTAGTGGTTAAAGTTTATTTATTATTTACAAGTATATCTAGACTTTATAACGTTACGTTATATTATATGTACACATGAAATATCTACTATCTAAGTACAAGGAGTGTTTAAAAAACATAGCATCACGCCTCATTCCCATAGGGGTAGGCAGAGACAAACATCCTTCCTCTTGCCACGATCCTTGCATATCTCCTTCGCTTCTTTCAATCTCATTAAACCTTTCTTTTCATTCATTTCTCCTCTTACATTCAAAGTAGCAAAGCGGCTCTCGGTAGCCCGCTTTTCGCTTCCATTAGGAACGTGACGTGATGGATTGCGAATCTCATCGCCGCCGTTTTTGGATTGTAATAATATCACCATTGCGTTCCCACGAGTAGCAAGGGAACATAGGTCCATTCTGGCAGAGCCCCGCATGCCAGAATAAGGCTAGCCTATTTCTGGGTTCGCCCGGTCCCAGGGCCACCGCTTGCGACTAGGCAAATGCCCCTAGCCATGAGTCCCTCGGCACGGTACACCTTGGACTGGCAGGAAGTGGGTAGGAAAANTTTTTTGAAGTGCTTCGAAGATTGGAAAAACCGTTGGCACAAGTGTATAATATCTCATGGGGGTTACTTTGAAGGGGACAAAATAGATATTCATGAATAAATAAATAATTTTTGAAAAAACACAAAATTCGCGATACTTTTTGAACACACAGCGTATATGTACACATGCAATATTTACTATCTAAGTACAAGGAGTGTTTTAAAAAGCTTGTGAAAAACTGGTTATAAAAAAAATTTAAAACCTCTTTATAGTTAGTCGATGATTACTAAATTTCCAGTCATCGAGGCCTTCCTTCCTCACCAAATCCCATATTCCTTGACTCCAATTTATTGTGTTTTTTTGCAAGCTACTTGAAGGATCGCTCTCAGTACGTTATGATCGGCAAATACGAGTCAAATACGTATTTCACCAGGTACGGTGTTAGTCAGGGAAGTACACTTGGTCCGACACAATTTCTGATCATGATAAATGATTTACCAAAAGTAGTAAAAACTTCTATGTGTCTATTATTTGCAGATGATTTAAAAATATACAATAAGGTTGAAAATTCTAAGGACACTGAATGCATACAAATAGATATAGATGCAGTAACAGAGTGGGCAAACCTAAATAAATTATCATTCAATGAGGATAAATGTAAAGTTATAACATTTTCAAGATCCAAAACACATATAGTAAATAATTACACAATAAAGGGGAAACAAATTAACCGGATAAATGAAATTAGGGACTTAGGATTAATATCAGACCAAAGATTAGTTTTCAAAAATCACTACAATAGTATATGTAAATCTGCTCATAAAAGTCTAGGATTCATAATTAGGTTATCGTCACAGTTTTCTGATATCAGAGTACCGATGTTACTGTATAAATGTTTTGTCCGCAGCAAACTTGAATATGGGGCCAACGTTTGGGATCCATATGAAATGAAATACGTAACATTAATAGAGAAAATTAAAAAAAAATTCGCACGCTCTCTTTATAAAAGACTCTATGGATATTACCCATATTTATATCCGTCTATTTTTATAGGTGCCATGGTTGGCTTAGAGACGCTAGAGTTCAGGCGTAAATTATTATCTATAGTGCACCACTATGATAAGCTCTTAAATGGCGAGGTGGACAATCCGATTGCCCTTGCGCGTGTAGGACTCGTAGCAACCAAATTGGTCCGAATCCCGGATACTGACGTCTTCGGACAAACGATTACATCGTTTATAAAAAATGTTTCAGTATATTTTAATTAATAATTTTTATCATTTATATATAATATGTAATTATAAAAAACCTAACTTGTATACGATTTGGCGAGAGCTGTTAGTGTACTATGTATTGTTTGATAAA
This sequence comes from Elymnias hypermnestra, assembly GCA_015832385.1. Classification (NCBI taxonomy): domain Eukaryota; kingdom Metazoa; phylum Arthropoda; class Insecta; order Lepidoptera; family Nymphalidae; genus Elymnias; species Elymnias hypermnestra. The sequence continues at coordinate 54,326 of JACTOM010000027.1, read as the reverse complement.
TAAATAAATAAATTCCCGAGCAATGGGGTCAGGGCTTGTGCCTAAAAGCATTTCCCAGTGACAAAAACGATTGTTTGTTTTAAGCAATGTGATTATTTTGCAATGGATCTGCTCCATATTGCCTTCTTCTAGCTTATAGTTTGGCATTGCCCTAGCCTTGACCTTGAAACTACTTTCATATTTTTTTGGATGAAACCACGAAGTTTCTGTCTTAACAATCATATACATATAGCAGTGTGATTTACTGCGACGATTATCTATCATTTTTCAATAGTTGGTCATGACCTTGCCTTGACCTTGAATGATTTACATTCATTTCAAACAATTAATTCACTTTTTAGAATGAACCCATGAAGTTTTCAGTTTAATAAACAACTGTTCAATAAGTGGTGTGATTTCTTGCGAATACTGTACCATTATACCTTTCTCTAGTTTATAGTTTGGCAATGTCCTTGGTTTGACCTTGAGCTAAAGTATAATTTCGATCAATTATTAAGTTTATTAAGATGAACGGACCATGGTAATGGTTTAACAGACAGGTGTACCTAAAACAGCCTGATTTATGGCGATGTTCTCTAATATTTTGCCATAGTAACGTCATGACCTTGCCTTGACCTTGAATTATTCAAATACGTTTAACAAGCTATAGAAAAGAGGTGGTGATTAATTAGGCAGGCTCTGTATCTATCCATTTTCTTACTTAAAGATTGATGATGTCCTTGGTTTGACCTTGATTTTGAGTGTAATTTAAAACAATTATCACGTTTATTAGGATGAACCCATGGAGTTTCCTGTTTAACAAACAGCTGTACATATAACAGTGTGATTTATTGCGAAGGCCCTGCCGCGGGCGGTTTCATGAGATCTCCTAATTGTTGGTTGTGTTAATGTGGGTAGCTATTACATGTTTTAGACCGAATAATGAAGTTCGCAAATTATGTTATGTGTACACTATTAGCGGCACTCGGATTTTGTCTGATAATTTATAATTACATTACGCATTTAATGACAAATGAGATTTTGAGAGGGAGTCATATTGGCTTTGCGTTGAGACGTGTTGACTCTTGCCCAGAGGCAGGCAGATCAAAGCTTCTCTTATAAAAAAACTACGTGCTTTGATATTTGTTTTAATTCGTAATTGGGCTCTTTAATAAAGGAAATAATCGTGAGGAAACCTGGCAGTAATTTTGCGGTACGTATAGCCTGCCAACCTGCAGTGGGGCTGCGTGGTTGATCTATGCTCTAAAACAACTCTCTTTAATTAATGACTAGGCCTATGCCCAGCAGTGGGATGTTAATGGGCTGTTACTTACCATATATATGCCGGGGAGCTGTCTGTGGAACGCTGGAACCATCGGTGGAACTAACGGCGTGGGACAGAGTCAATAGTGGCAGTCTCTCGGTAGTTCTCGGGTAGCGCTCCGCCGGAGCAGTCGACTGTTGGAACTGTCGCATGCCTAGCTAATATTGTTAATGAGTTTGTGTAAATGGATATCGGGAACATTAAGTACTTGAACATTATCATCGTCGTCGTCTCTTCAACCGATGGACGTCCACTGCTGGACATAGGTTTCAAGAAATGATGCCCACAAGGCCCGTTCTTGCGCCGCCTGGTTCTAGCGGCTACCGGCGACCCTCCTTATGTCGTCGGTCCACCTTGTGGGGGATCTTCCTACACTGCGTCGTCCCGTGCGCGGTCGCCATTCCAGCACCTTCCGGCCCCAACGTCCATCGGTTCGTCAGAATATGTGCCCCGCCCATTGCCACTTCAGGTTCGCGATTCGTAGGGCTATGTCGGTGACTTTGGTTCTGCTACGGATCTCCTCATTTCTGATTTGATCGCGTTGAGAAACTCCGAGCCCCTCTCCATCGCACGCTGAGTGACTCTGAGCTTTAGAATGAGGCCCATAGTCAGCGACCACGTTTCCGATCCGTAGGTAAGCACTGGCAACACGCACTGTTCGAAGACTTTAGTATTCAGGTACTGAGGGATATTGGACGAAAATGTCTTCCGGAATTTCCCGAACGCTGCCCAACCGAGTTGGATTCGGCGGTTGACCTCTTTCTCGAAATTGGACCTACCTAGCTGGACTATGTGTCCCAGGTATGTGTACTCGTCAACAATTTCGAGTGCCGAGTTCTTAACGATGACTGGGTGGAGCGGAACTTGGATATTGGACATAAATTTCGTCTTATCCATGTTCATTTTTAGGCCCACCTGTCGAGAAGCTCTGCTGAGGTCATCGATGATGAACATTTTAATCCGAGCTAATTAATAAAGTGTTTGATTGCACCAACATTACCCACGAACGCCTACAGTATAGAAATTATGAATGCCATTAATGAGGATGTCGGCGGAGAACTATGCCCCTAGGTTTTGTGCTTCTTCCTTCTCTCTTATTTTGTTCTTTGTTGATTTAAAAGAACATGTACACAATAAGCGTGACTCGTTTCTATAAATCCAACCGCAATGTAAACTTCTTTCAAATGAACTTCCGGAATGTTTAGTAGGTTTATAAATCGCATCTTTTTTACATAAATTTGAATATTATGTTAAATAATCTTAATGTAGTAGTTGTTAGTATTCAACATCAGGTTTTACAAACGTTTTTCTGAACTCCTAACATTAGTTCACACGTATACAAAATGTTATTCAATTTTTAAAAGTTAAACTAGTTTAACTGCCTCATTGGTCTAGTAGTTAGCATGTTCGACTACAGACATGAGGTTCCGGGTTCGAGTCCCAGGTCGGGCCAATTAGAAATTGATATTGAGTTTTCTATTAAGATTTTCTGAATATTTGCCCGAAGTTGGTAAGTTGGCGGTGTGATCCACCCCCGAGCCTCGGAGAGCACGTAAAGCCGTCGGTCCTGCGCCTGATCTCTCTCCGATCGTGACGGATTACCGTGACATTGGACTATGAGAGTGAAGGAATAGAGAGTACACTTGTGTACTATGCCTGCCAAACCGCAGTGGAGCAGCGTGGTGGAGGCCTGTGTCCAGCAGTGGGACGTTAATGGGCTGCTACTTACTTACTCACTTAAACTAGTTCACGCATGCTAGATTTGGGTAGTAAACTGATGAATTCGTGATGAAAGCGTTACAAACATTGTGATTGATCCAGGCGTATTGAAGTTGATGGCGTGGGAATTGATTTTAATTTTATATATTACTTGATGTAGGGGATAGAGTTAAATGATAAGTATCGGTATTGATATTTAATAAAATATTTGTAGTTACAACTTCCCAATAAATTACTGTAATATAAAAAGCGCTCCTGTTAAAATTAAATAGCAATCACCCAACTTAATGTCGTTGCTACATAAAAAATTTTAACACAAAAAGAACCGCCTTCAAAACAGACTTACAAACATATTAATATGCTCTAAAAAGTAAGAAATAATTGCGTATTCTTTTATAGTGTTCTTCGTATTGTTATATTCGGAGTCGGTGTCAGCCAATGAAGATGTTCCCCGGGTGTCCACTTGGCAGCTCCCGCGTCTCTCCCACCTATAGCTATATGTAGTTACAACCTACAGCTATATATGAAGGTACCTCGGCTGACACCGACTCCAAATATAACAATACGAAGAACACTATAAAAGAATACGCATTTATTTCTTAGTTTTTAGAGCATATTAATATATTTGTAAGTCTGTTTTGAAGGCTGTTCTTTTTTTGTTAAAATTTTTATTTATTTTTTTATTTTTAATGAATCTAAAGCAAACGTGATGCAATGCAGCAACAAACGTAAACTCATTGCTATTTGGTTACAGACACTTATATTTTCTGCCTTAAACCGCACCCTTACTGTAAGCCGTTGAGGAGATCCATTGATCTTCATATTTAACTCCGACTAGCACTTGACCATACCGAAGTTACGGTAGGCGACTCAAATATCTGGATAGCTTATAGAAGATTCTGTCGAGTATCGTTCATTTGCTCCTAAGAATCGAAGAGTTTCGTCACATTGTTATGGATTCCATCATCAGAATCTAACGAAACTATCACAAAACAAGCCGGTTGGCGTGATCTTGAGTTATTCGTCCATTTGTCGCGCACATGCTTAATGCAAATTTAACACTTATCTGGTTTTCTCATAGATGCCATCATCAGAACTGGATTAAAAAAATGGGACCCTATGATGAGCACCACCGATAACCTCCTCCTTTTTTTGAAGTGGTTAAAAAGCGGTGTAAGCAAAAGGCGTAATTATTTCATATCCACACGACTTTTAAGTAATATTTTAAGTAACTTAATGGCTTAATAAATATTCAATTCGTGAGTACATAAATACACACCGTCGTAATAAACGTCACAGAACCATGCGAATGTTTCATAAAAATTCCGTTTTCACGTTAGCACAAAACATAACTGTAAATCATAATGCATTAGTATTCTCTTTCGTGATTGCTATTCATTTAGCGGAGAGTCTCTTTTTATTGAAATAATGGACAAGTGAGTCTCTGGATTACACACTGTCTAAGATTCCGTAGGAGAATTTAGGTATTTTACACCCAATACGTAAATTAGTGTATCAGTGTACATGTGGGGGAAGTGGTAAGGTAAGTAACAGCCTATTAACGTCCTCCTGCTGCGATGCTTCGTCTGGTTGAATCAGAGGAAGATTCCTTTGAAGAAAGGGAACTTAGTGGCTGCAAGAGTCTTTATGAACACCACTCGTCTCCTCCTTGACACTTCTTAGTCTGATTATTACGGGCGAATGTGCATAGAAGCCTATGACATTTCCATCTCAGGTGATTGAGGGTAGGGCTGGTTTCAGTGGGTATTACGGTCCAGTCGGATTCTCTGCATTTTGAACATGCTAACCACTAGACCAATGAGGCAGTTCTTAGCTCAGTTTAGTCTGATTATTACGGGCGAATGTGTATAGAAGCCTCTGACATCTCCATCTCAGGCGGTTGAGGGTAGGGCTGGTTTTAGTGGGTATTACGGTCCAGTCGGATTCTCTGCATTTCCTAGGCCTCTTCACTCATGGAAAAGAACGTTTCTAGAGCATATACCCGTCACAATGCCGCACTACAGAATACACATGCCCCAAAACTATACCCGAGACATATAGCAGTTTTTTTTTTAAATCAGTGTTGCCTGCCCAGGATTCAAACTCGCAACTTCTCCGAACGAGTATCCAGGCGTCAATCCTTTACCTCTAGTTTTCTGGACTAGGTCATGGCTAGTTATAACCCTCCATTTAGATTATGTCATTACTTTTTCAAAGCTGAAACGCTTTTAAAAACATACCCTAATCCAAATGGGTCAAGAGTGTTAGACTCAGCGAGGAAAGAGACGCAATACGGAAAACTTCACGGAATCCTTTTCATCTGCAAATGCGAAGTAAAGGAATCAGCTTGCGCATTACTTTCTGGTGCCCAGGATGAGTTCGACAGAGGATTCACGGAGGTTAGAGGGGGCGTTTCCTGCATTCACCCTCTCTAGCTCCCGGGCCTCCTTAAGGGAGATGATGATCTTGCAAAACAAAGCCACTCCCACATCAATATCGCGTGATACAATACTTTCGCGCCTACAACACTTTCCAATAAAAGATCCTTGCTGATAGACTTCAGCATCAGATGAGATTACACTCCAGCTCTAATCCGTTTATAAAATACTTTTAGAGGATTTATATTCTCGTATAATCTATTTATGTAAAAGAGATATCCAGGTACGAGTATCTAAATCCTCTAAAAGTATTTTATAAACGGATTAGAGCTGGAGTGTAATCTCATCTGATGCTGAAGTCTATCAGCAAGGATCTTTTATTGGAAAGTGTTGTAGGCGCGAAAGTATTGTATCACGCGATATTGATGTGGGAGTGGCTTTGTTTTGCAAGATCATCATCTCCCTTAAGGAGGCCCGGGAGCTAGAGAGGGTGAATGCAGGAAACGCCCCCTCTAACCTCCGTGAATCCTCTGTCGAACTCATCCTGGGCACCAGAAAGTAATGCGCAAGCTGATTCCTTTACTTCGCATTTGCAGATGAAAAGGATTCCGTGAAGTTTTCCGTATTGCGTCTCTTTCCTCGCTGAGTCTAACACTCTTGACCCATTTGGATTAGGGTATGTTTTTAAAAGCGTTTCAGCTTTGAAAAAGTAATGACATAATCTAAATGGAGGGTTATAACTAGCCATGACCTAGTCCAGAAAACTAGAGGTAAAGGATTGACGCCTGGATACTCGTTCGGAGAAGTTGCGAGTTTGAATCCTGGGCAGGCAACACTGATTTAAAAAAAAAACTGCTATATGTCTCGGGTATAGTTTTGGGGCATGTGTATTCTGTAGTGCGGCATTGTGACGGGTATATGCTCTAGAAACGTTCTTTTCCATGAGTGAAGAGGCCTAGGAAATGCAGAGAATCCGACTGGACCGTAATACCCACTGANTATTTGTTACTCTGTCACTCAGTTTTAATTCACTCATGCTTCTCAACGCTCTCATCTCTACCGCATTTATTTTATTTTTGTGATTCTTCTTAAAGTGTTAGATTGCACCAACATTACCCATCAATGCCCACAGTATGGAAATTAAATTATGGATGCCATTAATGACGATGTCAGCGGAGAACCCTACGCCCCTGTGCTTTATACTTCCTTCTCTCTCTTATTCTCCGATATATATGTTGAGGGCAGGTGTCTGTGGAACGCTGGCGCCATCTATCGGTGTGGGGCAGAATCAATAGTGGCAGTCCGGCGGGAGTCTATCGGCGTTCCTAGCTAATAATTGTTAATGAGTTTGTGTAAATTGATATCAGGAACATTAAGTGATTGAACATTATAATCCGAGTTAATTAACAAAGTGTTTGATTGCACCAACAATACCCACGAACGCCCACAGTACAAGAAACTAAATAATGGATCCCATTAATGACGATGTCGGCGGAGAACCCTATGCCTGTGCTTTATGTGGCCCTTCTCTCTTATTCTCCGACATATGGTGTCTAGGACTGTTTTAGACCTTTTTAAGAAAAATAATAACCGTTTACGTAGCACAAGTAATGGAAGTTTTCATATAGTTGCTGATTTGACTTGTGTTTTTATGCACGATAAAAAAAAAAAATTATCTTTGTGCACTTCTACTCTATATAAACTATACACACCGGCATATTAAGCGGAACATAAAAAAATAAAGATTTGTAATCAGTATCATATTCAAACCTTTATATGCCGGTGTGTATATCATCATTCATCCTTTGCTTGCCCTTATCGCACTAGGTGGGGTCACAGCATGTTTCCTTTCGCCACATCACTCTATCCGCTGTCATTTCTACATTCACACCACTTTCACACAGTTCATCCACACTTTTATTGGTCGCCCTCCCTCGGCCCTGCCGCTTACCATCATATTTAGGGCACTTTTGCATACATGGCTTTCATCCCTTCTCATGACATGTCCATGCAAGGATAGCCTTCCACTCTAATACTCGCACCACTGCGCCAGCGAGGCCGTCAGACTTGTGCTACTTTCACACTTCCTCTAATACACTGATTCCATCTCTGATCTCAACATTGGCATCTCCGCTGCATGCAATTGCCTTTCATGCTCCCCTTTGGTGGCCCAGCACTCTGATCTATGACAGATCTTACGATCGTCTTATATAAGTGTGTGAAGTTCCTCCGTCCGCGCAATTTTCATAAAAAAGGTAAAGAAACTTTTTGAAGTGAAACTTCTTTAGGCGCATAAGGTTATAAAAATTTTAACAAAAAAGAACCGCCTTCAAACAAACAAAGGAACAAACTTACAAATATTTTAATATACTGTAAGTAGAAAGCAATAATTGATAGTTAGATAGATAGATAGATAAAAATTTTATTTGCTTTTTTCACAATTTTTTATAAAAAATAGTATATAAGTGAAAAAGTTACATATATCTGTGAAGCAAATAAGGTTCGCCACTCAGCTCGAAGTCACAGCAAGCTGCGACGCTGGTTTTCAGGGAGAACCTGAGTTACTTCACAGACACCCTTGCGACAGTAGACTTACAATAACATTTGTATAATACTATATTTAAACGATAAGTTCTTAAATGTAAATACTAACCTACTATAACATCTATAATCAAAGAAAGGCAAAACAACTACAAAATAATCAAGAATATTAACAAATTTAAACCTAAATCAAAATATACACACACATACACATACACACACGTAGACACACACACACACACACACACACACATATATATATATATATATACACATACATACATATTATATACTACACGCTGCACAATAAATCCTACTTGTTCAAATTTAGCCACATCAGTGTTATCTGGTCTGCACATAAATGCTGGAAATAGGAACAGTAGTCCCACCTTTAATCACACTCTTTTTGAAGTGATAGCAGGTGAGACTTGACTTTCCTCTTAAAAGATCCAATTGTTTGGGTTCCACGAATTGGTGGTGGTAAATCATTCCAGCACTTAGTGGCGGCAAATTTGAAACTTCCAGTAAAGGCGACTGATCTGTGTACAAGTATCGAATGCTCTATACGGAAAATTTTTGAAGCCTTCGTGCGTTCCGAGTACCCAGCTTCTGACCACTTTAGTTTATTTCTCAGGTACACCGGAAGCCCGCATTTCA
>JACTOM010000027.1:22528-32994 GCA_015832385.1 Elymnias hypermnestra | reverse complement strand
AGAGACAGGTCGGTACCATCCGGGTCACTAGAGTGGAATGCAGTTAGGGAACCTCTAGTGATCTCACTCATGGATGGGGAGGGATCCGCTGGGTTTTACTGGGTATTCTGTTATCAGTGAGTCCCACACTCCCGATGGAATTAAGCTTTCATCGGGGTGCGTAAAGGCATTTCCCAGCGCAAAAAAAAGCTACATACGAAATTCAATTACACGACTAGATATCTAAAGGATCAAAGAATATTTTACGCTAAATAAGGACTGTAACACATAGTGTGCGACGGAGGGGGAAGTCCCATTACGAGACGTATTCACGTATGACAAACCGTGGCCATAACGCAGTCGCACCCCATTTTTTATTATACACAGCTGTTTAATATTATAATCTTGACTTTAATTAGATTTAAATTCAATAAACTCATCCATTTTAATTTAAGCGTTATGAATGAGTCATTAATATTGAAATGAACACTAATTGACACTCAAGTCATAATATAAACTGCGGCTGCATTTAGCGTGACACTGTTATCTATTACGAATGAGCGTGCCATTTGTAGATGTCATCGGAATGAGAAATATTTATGTAAACATTTTGTAATGACTTTATTCTTTTAATGTTTATTAGGATATCCATTTTTCAAGGATAGGTTAGTAGTCCTTAACTGTGATATGAATTGAGCTAACTTCGTGTTAGTGTAGTAATAATAATTTATTTGCAAAGAAACGTTTACCGTAAACACTGTTGATAAATAACAAACTTTCATTACAAAGTCAATTTTTTATAGTCAGTCCATCAAAATATTTAAAAAAATCAAGAAGTGTTTTGAAATAGTCATTATTTTTGTAATTAATATTTACAGTCTCAAGTCATAACAAAAATGGCAACGAATTATTAACTTTAGTCCATCAAAATACCTTTTAAATTCTGGTGACGCCACTTTTGGCGGTACATTAGTTTTATATTTTGATGGTGCCGCATAATGACATCCTTTTCGCAAAGTACCCTACCTTTTCCCTCGCGTGCATATACTCGTCTACGCTTTCGTCGCGACAAGGTGTGTTTCGCCTACCGCTGATATCTTCGCAATAAATCCGCTCGTGTCTTCCTCTCGAAGATATACGAACCGCAAGAACTATCGAAGAAGTGAACCGCTGGCCATGTAGTGCAGTGATAGTGCTTTTTGCCGCCTCATCCATGCCCGTGCACAGCCCTACGTCGAGAAGTAGGACGAGACCCCGACACTCCATGTACGTGCACGCGATTCCTTTTCCCCTTCATCACTGTCACCCCTTACGCGGCCACTAGCCTTCTTCCTTCTTTCTAAACCGCTATACAGTCCATTCATCTTCTCTCCATCTCAATTACCCGCCCCGCTACATGGACGGTGGCACCTACTGCGCTGCCGCTCCAAATTCAAAATATTAACCAAAACTGCGTTTTACATATTAGAAATGGATAGTAAGTGTAATGAATAAGTCGTTCATTTTGTAATTAACACTTACGAGCACTCAAGTCATAATATAAACTGCGGCTGCATTTAACGTGACACTGGTATTTATTACGAATGAGCGTGCCATTTGTAAATGAATGCCATCTGAATGCGAAATATTGTTACATGTTTTTGTTAGCGTTTGATTGTAATCTCAACTGATGATAAGTGAGGATATAGTTTAAGATGGAAGCCCACGAGATAAGATTTATTTCTTATGGTTCTACATAGTGTGGAACAACACACATTTTTGGTTGACGGCATCTTTTAGCAGCAAGGTTAGTCGTCAAAGCCAAAGCTTCCCACCAATTTAGACTCAGACAAATTAGAAAATACAATTTACACGCTCTACGTCCGCTCTAGACCGACGTAAGCAGCCCCTGCCTGGTACTCCTTCTGCTCAGGATATCAGAGAAAAAGGCTGCAGGTCCAGCAGCACAAGTGCCTACGTCTGATAGTAGTAGACGTTCGTCGTCGTCGTCGTCGTCGTCGTCGTCGCTTCAACCGATGGACGTCCACTGCTGGACATAGCTCTCACGTAATGACGTCCACAAGGCCCGATNTTTCCCCCTTCATCACTGTCACCCCTTACGCGGCCACTAGCCTTCTTCCTTCTTTCTAAACCGCTATACAGTCCATTCATCTTCTCTCCATCTCAATTACCCGCCCCGCTACATGGACGGTGGCACCTACTGCGCTGCCACTCCAAATTCAAAATATTAACCAAAACTGCGTTTTACATATTAGAAATGGATAGTAAGTGTAATGAATAAGTCGTTCATTTTGTAATTAACACTTACGAGCACTCAAGTCATAATATAAACTGCGGCTGCATTTAACGTGACACTGGTATTTATTACGAATGAGCGTGCCATTTGTAAATGAATGCCATCTGAATGCGAAATATTGTTACATGTTTTTGTTAGCGTTTGATTGTAATCTCAACTGATGATAAGTGAGGATATAGTTTAAGATGGAAGCCCACGAGATAAGATTTATTTCTTATGGTTCTACATAGTGTGGAACAACACACATTTTTGGTTGACGGCATCTTTTAGCAGCAAGGTTAGTCGTCAAAGCCAAAGCTTCCCACCAATTTAGACTCAGACAAATTAGAAAATACAATTTACACGCTCTACGTCCGCTCTAGACCGACGTAAGCAGCCCCTGCCTGGTACTCCTTCTGCTCAGGATATCAGAGAAAAAGGCTGCAGGTCCAGCAGCACAAGTGCCTACGTCTGATAGTAGTAGACGTTCGTCGTCGTCGTCGTCGTCGTCGTCGTCGCTTCAACCGATGGACGTCCACTGCTGGACATAGCTCTCACGTAATGACGTCCACAAGGCCCGATCTTGCGCCGCCTGGCTCCAGCGGCTACCGGCGACCCTCTTTATGTCGTCGGTCCACCTTGTGGGGGGTCTCCCTACACTGCGCCGTCCGGTGCGGGGTCGCCACTCCAGCACCTTTGGCCCCCAACGTCCATCGGTCCTTCGGACTATGTGCCCCGCCCATTGCCACTTCAGGTTCGCGATTCGCAGGACTATGTCGGTGACTCTGGTTCTACTACGGATCTCTTCATTTCTGATTCGATCACGTAGAGAAACTCCGAGCATAGCCCTCTCCATCGCACGCTGAGTGACTCTGAGCTTCCGCATGAGGCCCATAGTCAGCGACCATGTCTCAGAACCGTAGGTCATCACTGGCAACACGCACTGTTCGAAGACTTTGGTCTTCAGGCACTGAGGGTTATCAGACGAAAATATCTGGCGTAACTTCCCGAACGCAGCCCAACCGAGTTGGATTCGGCGGTTGACCTCCTTCTCGAAATTGGATCTACCTAGCTGGACTATATGTCCCAGGTATGTGTACTCGTCAACAATTTCGAGAGCTGAGTTCTCAACGATGACTGGGTGAGGCGGTACATGGATATTAGACATAATTTTCGTCTTATCCATGTTCATTTTCAGGCCCACCTGTTGAGAAACTCTGCTGAGGTCATCCAGCATTGTATTGAGATCTTCGAGAGTCTCTGCCATAATGACTACGTCATCGGCAAACCGTAGATGAGTGATGTACTCGCCGTTGATGTTGATGCCCAGTCCGTTCCACTCCAAAAGCTTAAAAAGGTCTTCCAGCGCCGCAGTGAAAAGCTTCGGGGAGATAACATCTCCCTGTCGCACTCCACGTTGCAGTTGGATAGACGCTGTGTTTTGGTCCTGTATACGGACTGACATGTATGTCATGTATGACATGTAGTAGACGTTATCCATCATGATACCAGGACGCCCACCGTGGAGGTGATCGTCCGCCAGCTTGCAAGGAGTATGTTCCGCCTGGCGGATAACACACATCTCCACGGTATTGCCAGCCAGTACCAAAGAACGGCAAACACTGATTGTCCTCTGCCTGATCAGCTTCTGCTGTTACTACCACCAGCCGTAGGTGATAGCGGCGAAGAATACGCGGTAGCAGCAACACCCGGAAGATGCCCCCCTCGAAATTGACCAGGATTGGGATCGAGCGTATCAAATACGGGCAAAAAATAGTACCTGGCATTTATTGAATGTCCGAGGAAAGATGCCCGGGCAATGAGGCCCTGCCTAGAGGCCTATACCCCGTAAAAAGCTGCGAGGAACCCAACGATTGACAGCAGGGAATGGAACCCAGAACCTTTGCTACTGAGTGGAATACTCCTATATTCTTTTAAATGTTTTCAGTGACATATATTTTTATGTAGAGTCTCAGGATAATCTCGCTGTCGTGATTTGAGTAGTCGGCAGGGTCTTTATAGGAGATGGCAGCAGATTTCTAATTAGTCTTCTGAATCTATGGTAGATTCATTAGCAAGTGAGAGACTTGACGATTTAAAGGAGCCTGTTAATCCTACTTGAATAAAGGTTCCTTAATTGGTTAAGAAATAACACTATTAACCTATACAGTTTAAATATTTATTAGAGAATTTAGTAAATATATATAAAGCTCTTAACCCTCGAATGAAAAAGTTTGAAAATGTTTTAAGCTTAGCATTTTATTCTTGGAACCCTTAGGGCGGAGGGTTAATCTTATCCTTTACAAAAGATTGAACGTAAAAAATTAGTTTTTTTCAACTACCCATTAATTTCTGAAGGATCTGATTGTATTTTATAGAGCTTTTCAATAAACAAGTAAGTTTTGACGAGCCCTCTGGTGCAATGGGCAAGACAGGGCAAATTTAGGACCTTGCATTGTCTAAATTCTCTAAATCTAAACTGATAAGAGGCTTCGATCGTGGCTACTCATCAGCAAAGACTTGTCAAGCAAATATTTTGCGTTCCATTACGATAGAAACCATAAGAGTTAAGTCACATCTTATCAGGTTAACATGATTATCCACTTTACATGGTATTTATTGTTATACTTTACATGGTTATTATTTTATTGGAATAGTTTTTGTAAATGAGTATTTTATTGTATATATCGGAGTGCAGTAGTCTGTGGAACGCTGGCGCCGTCTATCTATCGGCGTGGGACAGAGTCATGTGTCATGAGCTGGGTGCGGAATCGCCAGTTCTCGGGTGACGGTCCGCCAGAGCGGTCGACTATTAAAACTGTCGCGTTCTTAGCTATTATTATTAACGAGTTTGTGTAAATTGATATCGGGAACATTAAGTGATTGAACATTATATTCTGAGGTTAACTAACTCACTACCTTATAAAGTGTTTGATTGCACCAACATTACCAAACAAACGCCCACAGTATGGAAATTGAATTATGTATGCCACTAATAACAATGTTGGTGGAGAACCTTACGCCCCTATGCTCCTTCTATCTCATTCTCGGACATATATATATTTTGGTATCTTTTTATTTTATTTTAACTTAAACTTAGTTTTATTTAAATAGTTGTAATAGTTTTATCAAAGTTAGTGTATGACTATGACATCTTGGTTATTTGCTGATAATCAGCGCTATATGCTTACAAGCTTGCTTGGCCCATGCAGTAGAATGCGGAGCTTGTGCCTTTTCAGGGTTGTGTTCCAGTGGTTTATCAATCACATAAAAGCTATAATATGCTATTAACGTCCTGCTGCTGGATTCGGGCTTGCTAGAATAAACAAAGACCGGTCACGCTGCTCAAATCTAGGATATGTAGATTTCCTAACGATGTTTTCCTTCACTGAAAAGCGCAATGACGAATTAACCTCAAGTCATCTAACCAAAGGAAAGCTGAAGGTCTACAGAGCCTACATTCGCTCCAGACTGAGATATGTGGCGTTTGCCTGGAACACTTTCAGCTCGGGGCACCAGAGAAGAAGGCTGCAGATATACGTCAGGACTGGCTTATTCTACCGTGATACTAGGTAGTCCACCGTGGAGGTGTTCGTCCCCGCACACAGATCTCGTAGAAATTGCTAGCTACGACCCTAGATAGGAAAACATTGGGCGCTCCCTGCTACATGAGCTTCTGCCGTCACCACCACCCTACGTGGATAATGACGGTGTAGACCATACACTGTGGTTATAACCTGAATGATATCCACCGGATTGCACCTGGATGGACCCTTTTTACATTATGAGTAAAAAGAAATTACTGAAGACTCAAGTGATGTTCGATGCTTAGTCCGAGTATACCCTAAATGCCCTTAAACTTCTACCAGAATTGAGAGGAATACAAGAGAATGACGAATTTTAAACAATATATTCGGAATTATAAGCCACAACAGAGCGATAAAGGCTATAGATTAAGCAGTCTACCGTGACACCAGGTCTTCCACCGTGGTGGCGTTTGTCCCCGCATACAGATCTTGTCTAAACTACCAGCCACGATCCTGGATAGGCCAACACTGGGCGTTCCCTCATCACCATTTGACGTGGAAGATGACGGCGTAGATCACACGACGTCTGTGATTATACCAGGAATGACATACACTGAATTAAACGTGAATGAGCCTGCTAGCAATGCCAGTGAAAACCAGCGATTTTGATGATATTCGAGGCTAATCCTGGGTATGCCCTAAAGTCTACAGTCTATAACCAGAGTTGAGAGGATCCAAAGAGAATGACGAATTTTAAACAACTATTAGGCATATAGTTCACATGGAAAGAGAGACATTAATACTGGTTTATTTCCTTCATGTCCCAAAGATAGATGGACAAACGGCACAGCTATCAATTACAATGGGAATATGTACGACGTCGGTGAATTTCTCTAGTGTAATTTAATGTTAAGCCATATATCCCGTTGCGACCGTGGTCCACATTAGTAACGCTGCGGTCAAGCTTACTATATACTAGTTTATGTTTGTGGTTCTGCTCGCTTAATGGCATAATTATTGCTATATATCTACCAATACTGAGAGATTACGGAAGTGTTATCGGGTGAGAGCTGAGAGACAGTTGGATTTTATTATATCAGTGATTAAAAATCTGATATTTAACATTGTATCATACAGAAAAAGCAAAATGAAGTGCATAATTGCTTCTCAAACAGCAATCTTCATCGGAATTGAAACAAACAAGCCGACAACGCTGCACCCAATTAATTGCAAACGCAAGCATAATGTTTGTGCAAGCGATAATTAAGGGAGGCCTTATGAACCCCCTCCCCCAAGTGTTAACAGGCTATATATGTCAAGTGATTTGCAATTTTTTTTTCAAATAAAACAGCAAAAGATACAGTTTACCTATTGATAAGTTATTAGTTACGTTACTGATTGACCAATGCCGTGCCCTACCAAGAAAAAATCTTTACTAGTTAGGTTTATCCAGGTTATCTATCGGAAAATAAGAGAGAACGGAGAAGCATAAAGCACAGGGGCATAGAGTTCTCTGCCGACATCGTTATTAATTTCTTTTAGTTTGGGCGTTCGTGGATAATATTGGTGCAATCAAACACTTTATTAATTAACTCGGATTATATTGTTCAATCACTTAATGTTCCCGATATCAATTTACACAAACTCATTAACAATAATAGCTAGGAGCGCAACTGTTCCAACAGTAGACTGCTCCGGTCGAGCGCCACTCAACGACTGCTGAGAGAGTCCAGTCGGGCTGTCACCATTGACTCTGCCTCACGCCGATAGATGGCGCCAGCGTTCCACAGACACCTGCCCTCCGACATATATATACATAAGAGATATCCGGGTATCTATTGACTCATTACGATATTTCTAGAACCATCTTCCGCCAGGTGGCGTATTACTGTAAACATTGACTCGCAACAAATTGTTAATAAAAACAAAAAAAACAAGTGCATAAGTGACAAAAAGTTGTGGAACTTAATTATTATATCAAGATTGGACAGTGAAAGTGTTATCTAAGAAAAAGCTTCCCTAAGTATAAGCTATTTTCAATTAATGAGTTTTGAAAGTAAGTTCGTAATCCTGTNTATACAAATTCTTTCACCTCTTCCACTTGTTCCCCATCTATCAAAATATTGCCATTCATCATAGATTCATCTCGTTCAAAAAGCATAACTTTCGTTTTGTTTACATTCACTTTCATTCCTTTCCCTTTCAAAGCTTCATTCATAATATTTAGCATCTCCTGAAGCTCGTTAGCGGATGACGCAAGTATTACTTGATCATCAGCGTAGAGTAAACATTTGATGAGTAATTCATTCATTCTTAACCCATACATACATTCTTTTAAATCTGTCAAACATTTATCCATGAAAAGGTTGAACAGCCATGGTGACGCAACACATCCCTGTCGAACACCTCTTTCGACAGGAAACCACTCCGTGTACGCTCCGTTTATTCTGACACAGGCACTAGAACCCTCATAGAGAGACTTCAATGCTTGGATCAGACAACCGCTCACCCCATACGTAGATAACGTTGACCACAGCTCATTTGTGCAATCAAACACTTTATTAATTAACTCGGATTATATTGTTCAATCACTTAATGTTCCCGATATCAATTTACACAAACTCATTAACAATAATAGCTAGGAGCGCAACTGTTCCAACAGTAGACCGGTCGAGCGCCACTCAACAACTGCCGAGAGATTCCAGTCGGACTGCCACCATTGACTCTGTCTCACGCCGATAGATGGCGCCAGCGTTCCACAGACACCTGTCCTCCGACATATATATACATAAGAGATATCCGGGTATCTATTGACTCATCACGATATTTCTGGAACCATAAGGCGTAAAGACTTAAAATTTGGAAGGATTATTCCTTTTTACGAGTAGAGTTCAGTTAATAACGGATTTTACGAAATTCCACCCGCAAGGGGTGTTACGGGGGTGTTAAACTAGAGCCTGAAAAAGTACTATAGGCTCTTTGCAGTAATACACAGCAAATAGTTCATTGAAGTTTTTATATGTATGTTTCTTATTTGTAAAAAAGTTTGTCTAAATTAATGAAAATGCTACCTAAGAAGCATTCCAAGCAGACGAAGTCACGGGTTCAGCTAGTAATAATATATATAGAATCAAACTAGCGACTACTTAAATAAAAGATGTAAGTAGTGGTCCATTAATGTCCCACAGCTGGGCACAGGATATCACAGACATAGGTAGGGGTTTTAGGGCATATAGCAACCACGCAGCTCAACTGCAGATTGGCAGGCCTATGCCTGCCAATCTGCAGTTGAGCTGACACCTACTCCAAATATAAGAATACGAAGAACACTATAAAAGAATACGCAATTATTTCTTACTTTTTAGAGCATATTAATATATTTGTAAGTCTGTTTTGAAGGCGGATAGCTTATAGAAGGTTCTGCCGAGTATCGTTGATTTGCTCCTAAGAATTGAAGAGTTCCGTCACTTTGTCATGGATTTAATCATCAGAACCTTACCAAAGTATCACAAAACAACGCTTGAAGTATATCCTTTCTAAGAAAAAAGAATCATCGAAATCGGTTGGCGTAATCTTGAGTTATTCGTACATTTGTCGTACATGCTTACGCAAATTTAAGACTTATCCTGGTTAAAAAAAAAATGGGACCCTAAGACGAGCACCACCTTTCATTTTAAAAAAAATCATCAAGATCGGTCCTCCCAGTCGGGAGACATGAGGTAACAAACATTACAGACGAATTGATAACCTCCTCCTTTTTTTGAAGTCAGTTAATAAAAGTGAGTTTTATGAGAATATAAAATGGAAAGCATTTATTTGAGCGCCTGTCACATTTTCTGATGCAACGATGTAAATTTGAAAGTGCCGTTCAATTTTGGCAGGAGCGATCCTTTTTTTGCAATATACTTTCCCAATTAAAATAGGTCCTGTTATCAAATTTCATAAACAACTAGATATATTAAAAGTTCGTACTTTAACCTAAAATTCGCACAGCTTTTTATTTAAGAAGTTACAGTAATAAAAAATTAACGTTAGTATACATAGGATACCTTATCCCTTTAGAGAGATCTCTTCCAGGAACCCCAGAAAGTGGAAGAATTTTATAAAACATGTGTTGTAGGTACACAGATATGAAAAGGCTAAGAATATGTCAGCATACAAACAAGTTAAAGATATATTATAAACATAAATATACTTATACATAAACTACACATAGTATATCGTCGCTTCAAACGATGGACGTCCACTGCTGGACATAGGTCTCACGTAATGACGTCCACAAGACCCGGTCTTGTGCCACCTGGCTCCAGCGGCTACCGGCGACCCTCTTTATGTCGTCGGTCCACCTTGTGGGGGGTCTCCCTACACTGCGCCGCCCGGTGCGGGGTCGCCACTCCAGCACCTTCGGGCCCCAACGTCCATCGGTCCGTCGGACTATGTGCCCCGCCCATTGCCACTTCAGGTTCGCGATTCGTAGGGCTATGTCGGTGACTTTGGTTCTGCTACGGATCTCCTCATTTCTGATTTGATCGCGTAGAGAAACTCCGAGCATAGCCCTCTCCATCGCACGCTGAGTGACTCTGAGCTTCCGCATGAGGCCCATAGTCAGCGACCACGTCTCAGAACCGTAGGTCATCACTGGCAACACGCACTGTTCGAAGACTTTGGTCTTCAGGCACTGAGGG
>JACTOM010000027.1:0-17523 GCA_015832385.1 Elymnias hypermnestra | reverse complement strand
ACTTTGGGGTAATGCTGCTGATATAGATGCAATATTTGTGCTGCAGAAAAGGGCCGTTCGTGCGATTTACAATATGGGTCCAAGAGAGTCGCTAAGAAACAAATTCAAGGCAGTTAACGTAATGACAGTTCACTGCGTATATATATTAGAAAACTTGTTGTATGTACATAAAAACATTGACTCTTTTAATAAAAAGAGTGAATGTACATCATATAACTTACGAAACCAAAACAAACTTGTTATAAATTCTAGTAGGCTGCATAAGATTAACAACTCATTTAAGGGTAACTGTATACGTTTCTATAATAAACTCCCACAAGACGTTCTAAAGATGTCAATTAATAAATTCAAAGTCTTTGTTAAACGAAAGTTGATAGAAAAATCGTATTATAAGTTGCAAGAGTACTTAGACGATAGAAACGCGTGGGAGTGAACGAATTGCTCTAATTTTAATTGAAATATAGTAAACTAATATGATATTGTAATGATGATGGTAACAAAAGAAAAATACCCGACTGAGTTTGTTGTGGGTTCTTCTCGGATCAGGGCGCGTCCCATTTTTTAAAATCCAGTTCTGTTGATGGCATATTAGTAAACCAGATAAGTGTCAATTTTTGCATTAAGCATGTGCGTGACGAATGGTTGAATAACTCAAGATTACGCCAACCGATCTCGATGGTTCTTTTTTTATTGAAACGGATATGCTTCAAGAGTTGTTTTATGATAGTTTGGTTAAGTTCTGATGATGGAATCCATGACAAAATGATGGAACTCTTCAATTCTTAGGAGCAAATGAACGATACTCGACAGAATCTTCTATAGGCTATCCAGATATTTGAGTTGTCTACCGTAACTTCGGTATGGTCAAGTGCCAGTCGTAGTTAAATATGAAGATCTATGGAACTCCTCAACGGCTTACAGTAAGGGTGCGTTTTATGGCAGAAATTTGTTGCTGCATTGCAACACGCTTATAGGTGTAAAGATATTGAGACAAATTCGTTAGTTTACTTCAGATTCACTAAAAATAAAAAATGAAGGCGGTTCTTTTTTGTTAAAATTTTTATTTATTATATTGAAATACAAAAAACATCCCCAATAACATTTATCGATGAATTAAAAGTCCACTGAAGCAATAGCCATTGAAGTGGAAAACTTGATTTTCACATTTCACATTCAATTCGTGAATCGACGCCTTTGAATGAAAAATTTGGAGCCACCACGATCAATATTAGTGTACATTTTCAATTTTAAGGCACATACAGTACTTTTAAAATGACAATAATCTACAGCTTCCTAAAACGAATACAGACGATAGTACTAATAACATCTTTGATGATGGGACGGGATAAATAGAAACTGATAAAAAATATTCTAAAGCGTTTTATTAGTGTAATGAAAAGAAGCTTCATAAAAAATACATTCATTTACTAAAAAACCAGCAATGAAACATAAAATAAACAACGCGCGCCACGGCCGTGCGTACGTTGATGAGTTCATTGACCCGTGCCTTTTTGATTTTGTATTTCATTGTTGATTTTTTTTTTGTTAAGTATCTTTATTAAACTATCAGTTCATTTAGCTGTACTAACACGATGGAGCGTCAATATTGCAAATAAAACGTTTTATAAATAAGATTTTTTTAAATCAGTATCTCATTGGAATGTTATTTGTTTTGTATAATTTACTTTTACTTTCATATCACAATTTACGTACAATAATAAATAATTGTTATAATAAATAAACAGACAAAGATAGATGTTTATAATAACTTTAATAAAGATACCCTTAATGCGCTTGCTACTTGTGCCAATAGTAACGTTTGTCAGCCGTAGTTGTGGCAATACAGACAGGCCATTTTGGCGCCTGTAATTAATAAGTAAGTGTCGATGGTTGAAAGAAGTCTGCAAGCATATAGTGAGAGAGAGTTTACGAAGGGGTTCACAACTAGATTATAGCACTATTCTGGCAGTTAAAATAACACCAATAATTGAAAGAAAAGCAAAATTCTAACTCTTTGACAAAGCTTCCCGTAAGTAAACAAAAAGTAAGTAAGTAGCAAACCATTAACGTCCCACTGCTGGGCACAGGCCTCCTCACTCCGAGGAGCGAAGGTTTTAGAGCATAGACCCACCACGCTGCTCCACTGTGGATTGGCAGGCATAGTACACAAGTGCACTCCCTATTCCTTCACTCACATAGTCTGATGTGACGGGAATCCGACACGACCGGAGAGAGGTCAGGCGCAGGACCGACGGCTTAACGTGCTCTCCAAGGCACGAGAGTGGATCACACAGCCAACTTTGCAACTTCGGGCAAATATTGAAAAAATCGTAAGAGAAAACTCAATGTTGATATTTGAATTGGCCCAACCTAGGACTCGAACCCACGAGCTCATGTCTGTAGTCGAACATGCTAACCACTACACCAATGAGGCAATTAGACCAATGAGGCAGTTCCGGTAAGTAATCCAAGTCAATGACGGTTCGAGATGTTAATGACAAGAGTTTGAAGTCTTATGAAGACTATTGAAGTCATTAACCTGTCATCATCTAATGGTAAATGATGATACAATCCAAACAGTTATCTTTTATTTCTACATAGCATCGTGCTTTATGCTTAGTCGCACGTCTTTGCTGTCGTCGTCGTCGCTTCAACCGATGGACGTCCACGGCTGGATACAGGTCTCACGAAATGATGCCCACAAGGCCCGATCTTGTGCCGCCTTATATCGTCAATTCACCTTATGGGGGGTCTTCCTACTCTGCGTCGTCCGGCGCGGGGTCTCTATTCCAGCACCTTCCGGCCCCAATGTCCATCGGTTCGTCGGACTATGTGCCCCGCCCATTGCCACTTCAGGTTCGCGATTCGTAGGGCTATGTCGGTGACTTTGGTTCTGCTACGAATCTCCTCATTCGCGTAGAGAACCTCCGAGCATAGCCCACTCCATCGCACGCTGGTAAGGTGGTAAATATTCACGGTGGAAGCCTTTCACTAGTCCAGCCTCAGACTTATTAGAAGATGTAATTTCCTAAATTTGGGTATCTAATACAGATCCTCTGCTAACGACACATTGCACCAGCAAGGCAGTTAAACGACGATTCAGAAGACTAGAGGCCCATAAACGTCTTAATGGGCACAGGCTTCATACTCATAAGAGAGAGAGTTTTTAGAACAGTAAAGTAATTAGCAGCCCATTAACGTTCCACTACTGGGCACAGGCCTTCTCACTCCGAGGAGCGAGGGTTTTTAGAGCATAGACCCACCACGCTGCTCCACTGCGGATTGGCAGGCATAGTACACAAGTGCACTCTCTATTCCTTCACTCTCATAGTCCGATGTGACGGGAATCCGACACGACCGGAGAGAGATCAGGCGCAGGACCGACGGCTTAACGTGCTCTCCGAGGCACGGGGGTGGATCACACCGCCAACTTCCCAACTTCGGGCAAATATTGAAAAAATCGTAAGAGAAAACTCAATGTTGATATTTGAATTGGCCCGACCTGGGACTCGAACCCTCGAGCTCATGTCTGTAGTCGAACATACTAACCACTAGACCAATGAGGCAGTCTTTTTAGAACAGAGACCCACTTTATATTAGTAGGCAGAAGAACAGCGTGGAAATAATTGTGAATCGGTCGCGTTTCAATGAAATCCCTCAATTTGGAGCCAACGCGAGCAATATTAGAGTGCATGTTCAAATTTTAAGTACGTACGGAACTTTTTAAGTGGCTTCCAAAAGTTTTATAGCTTCGGGTGCCCATTAACGTTTACGGGTCTTTTTATTCGACGTTCGTACATTTATATCGTGCATTTTTTATTTATTCTCATGTATTCGGAGGTTTTATTGACTCCCATAACCGATTGCCTACCTTTCACGAGCGTACAAAGAGTGGCCTGTTTATAAAAGGTATTCCAAATTGATTGTGTTTATGTTATGAGGAAATTTTTAATTATTTTGTCTGTTATTTGTTGGGTTTACTTTTAATATTATTTCTTTTCATTTTCATCACACTCTTAGTCCTTAAATCCAACAGCTCTTCTCTTTTCATCTGTGCCTTTATGAATAGCCAGATGGTGTCTCAAAATTCCAGACTGGCTGTGTATTCAGGAGTGTTAATGCTAACACCTATGTATGGTAGTGAAAGTTGGTTATGTAAGAAGAAGCATACAAGTAAAATAAAAGCAGTAGGAGATGAAAGCGTGGAGAAGTATGAGTGGAAACTGAGTGACAAAGTAAGAAATAGTGTGATAAGAGAACGTTGTGGTGTAAAAGAAGATGTAGTGACTAAAATTGAGAAAGGTATGCTTAGATGGTGTGGGCACGTAGAGAGAATGAATGAAAGGAGACTGACAAAAAGGATTTATGAGTCAAGAGTGAATGGGAAAGATGGAAGGGTATGACTAAGGCACGTTCCTGGAGCAAATCTTGGACTTTTATAATAAGGGGCAGGTCAAGAGTACTGTAAACTGATTAACTTGTATGAAAGGTTTAATGAGAATGGAAGAAGCGAAGGAGATATGCAAGGATCGTGGCAAGTGGAAGGTCTCTTCCTACCCCAAAGGGAATGAAACGTGGTGTTATGTATGTATGTGACTCATTATACGTCATTATTTCAAATAGAATCATCAGGCTGATTTCAAAATATTAGAGCTCAAGTAGTCGGATAATTCCTATCTATTTGAAAGATTATGTTACTCAGTTTTCAAGAAGTAAATATGACTTTCTATGGACTTTATTTTGGAAGATGGTGATATCAGCTGGACTGAAGTCATTTTCTTATTCTTTTATTAACCGATTTCAAAAAAAAGGAGAAGGTTATCAATTCGTCTGTATTTTTTTTCATGTTTGTTACCTCATATCTTTCAACTGAGTGGACCGACCTTAGATTTATTTTAAATGAAAGCTGGTGCTAGTCATAGGGTCCCATTTTTTTTTAAACCAGTTCTGATGATGGCATCCATGAGAAAACCGGATAAGTCTAAAATTTGCGTAATCATGTGCGCGACAAATGGACGAATAATTCAAGATCACGCCAACCGATTTCGATGATTTTTTTTTTATTAGAAAGGATATACTTCAAGGGTTGTTTTGTGATAGCTTGGTAAGATTCTGATGATGGAATCCATGACAAAGTGACGGAACTCTTCAATTCTTAGGAGCAATTCAACGATACTCGGCAGAATCTTCTGTAAGCTATCCAGAAAATTGACTCGCCTACCAGTACTTTGATATGGTCAAGTGCTAGTCGCAGTTAAATATGAAGATCAATGGAACTCCTCAACGGCTTACAGTAAGAGTGTGATTTTTGGCAAAATCTATGTCTGTAATCAAATGCCAATGACTTTGCGTTTGTTGCTGCATTGCAATATTTGAAAGGTGAATTATGTGTGAAGCGGTGGTATAAGGGTTTAGGGTTCGATCCCGGGTGTGGCGATATTAATGTAAATTTAACTTTGTAAAGTTGTTTCATTTAAACGGTGCTGCCTTCTATGAGAAACACGTTTTTAGGTGTACACATATTGGGACAAATTTGTTAATTTACTTCAGATTCACTAAAAATTAAAAAATAAAGAAAAATTTTAGGTTCTATTTTCGTTAAAATTTATATTTATTCTAACTGCTAGGGCTAAGTGTGCGATCTTCCTCGCCTGTGGTCATAATTTATAAAACAAAATTTCTTAGAAAGAGACTTTTTACGTAAGTTTTCATTAGATGGTGTGAGCCCCTTCGTAAGCTCACTCTTGCGAAGACTTGCCGGTTCAGAATGAATAAAAATGCCACCAGATTCTTCACTCCAACGCTCCGCCGTCTTCTTGTCACCAGACGAGTGTTTGATTACGAACTGTTGTTTTTTGCAGGAATATGGTTCGCCGAAATTGGCTATCTATTGTACGATATTTGCGACTGACAAACGTGCACTATTGTGACAAGCAAACGACGGTGGTTGTTAATTTATTGGATAAAATTTGACTCCTATGATTGGCGTTTTATTTCTCACCAATCACAGGGATTACATTAATTACACAAACAACTTTATTCTTAGAAATGACAAATATGTATATGCGCTATAGCTACAAACATTATATACAAACTTATAAATATCGATAGACTCTAAGTTAAAACAAAATATACTATACAAACGAACGATGCTTAACAATATTATTTATAAATTAAAGGGAAAAGTCGATTTACAAATTAAAGGGAAAAAGTCGCGAACAGATGGCGTTGTACAATTGTTAAAATTATTCCTATATGTACATACGTACACACTACTAGTTGGAACTTATGTATATACTACTAGTGTACACTAAGAATTGGGATTAAATAAAACAAGTGCTTACCCAGTAGGCGATTAAAGCTTGATCATTACAGAAGCTTTATCGGACGTTATTTCCTCTTCAACAAATAGACGATTCAAAGTTTAAATAAAACCTATTTAATAACGTTAAATCCGCGTTCAGAACAAACAAACAGAAACATTTAATTTCTATTTGAAGAACTTGAACAAACTCGCTTTAATGATATTTATTGTGCTGTAAACAAGTCAAATGAGCTCGCGAAATACTTCTGTTTAAATGTACGAATGTGTACAACTCGTTGTGTATCTTAAATGTTTTCTTCTATAAATAAACAGGTAAAACCATAAATGATTGTAGAAAAACAAAGTTAATTATCTAAATGGTTTCCGAACACCCTTATACCGGGTCACATTATTTCCTTAGTGGTTTCTTTGGTGGTAGTGTGATCATTGACGATGCTTGAAACCACCTACAAAGCGAGACCTAGACAAAATAGAATACAAAATTTTTTGAACATGTAATTTGGTAAACATAAGGTTCCTAGAAATATTTGACGAAAAGATATCCCGTCCAATATCCCTCAGTACCTAAAGACCAAAGTCTTTGAACAGTGCGTAATGCCAGTGATGGCCAATTGGAAAAAGTCGCTGAATATGGAACTTATTCGACAGTTCAAAGTTACTCAGCGAGCGATGAAGAGGACTATTTTCGAAGTTTATATATGCAATCGAATCAGAAATGAGGAGATCCATAGCAGAACCAAATTCAAAGCCATAGCCTTAGGAATTGTGAAGGTGAAGTATCAATGGGTGAGGCACATAGCCCGGTGAACCGATGAACGTTTGGATTCGAAGGTTTAAGAATGGTGATCCGCGCCGGATGGTGCAGTGTGATCAGACCCCTCACAAAATGGACCTATGACCTACGGAGGATCACCGATAGACGATAGAGCATCATTAGGTGAAACCTATATCCAAAAGTGGACGTCCATCGGTTAAACTGACGACGATGATGATATGGGATGTCTGAAAGACATTTTAGATTCTATGGCAATGCTTACCTATACTTCATGGCCTACATAGTCCGAAGATCCGATGGACGTTAGGGTCCGAAGGTGCTGGAGCCAGACGGTGCAAGATCGGGCCTTGAGGACGTCATTACGTGAGACCAATGTCCAGCAGTGGACGTCCATCGGTTGAAGCGACGACGACGATGACTTCATGGCCATAACTATTTTTAATCAGCTGCCAGGAGCTTTTAAACTCTTACCCAATACACCACAATTTAAAGTATATTTTGACATAAATGAATATCTAACGGACAAAGACTTCAAAGACTTACTTTAGTGACATGCAAATAAGTACTTTGACATATTATAATTTAAATGACTAAATGGATATGAATATTGTATTATTAGTAACATTTTAGTTTTAAGAATTTAATATTTTTCACACCAATATTGTATGCTAGAATGTGAATGGAAATAATAATTATAAGATCTATTTATGTCCCGACATTCTTGTAAAAAAATATATAATTATTATTTTTATTCATTTTGATAAAATTATACTACGTTAATACAGACTGGACTAAAGGATATCCTGGGCTTGATTCCTATTGGGGTCGATTATGAAGAAAAACATTTTCAAAGAATTTAATTTTGTCAGAAAAAGTCGTGCACTTTAGAAGGTAGATAGACAAATATGACTGGTAGGATTACAAGGCTCTATCACTCTCATCACGTTCCTACATGAATTACCAATTTAAGATACTATAAAACAGGATACAGTAATATACAGAAAGCATATGGGTGTAGGCTTCTCCGCCGACATCGTCATTAATGGCATCCATAATTTCAATCCATAATTCCATACTGTGGGCGTTGATGGTAAATGTTGGTTCAATCAAACACTTTATTAAATGTTTTAAACTTCAATTTTCGTGGTTTATCGACATATTAACTATTTGAACCACCATGATGGCGTTTTTTTTTTAATTTTGTCGATATTTTGACCCCGTTGCATAGATCGTCAGTAACGCAGTGACCACGATCTATGCAACTGGGTCGAAATATCGCCAAAATTAAAAAAAAACTTTATTAATTAACTCAGATTATAATGTCCAACCACTTGGTTGGTCGAAACTGCCTCATTGGTCTAGTGGTTAGCATGTTCGACTACAGACATGAGGTCCTGGGTTCGAGTCCCGGGTCGGGCTAATTAAAAAATCAATATTTGCCCAAAGTTGGGAAGTAGGTGGTGTGATCCACTCCCGTGCTTCGGAGAGCACGTTAAGCCGTCGGTCCTGCGCCTGACCTCTCTCCGGTCGTGTAGAATTTCCGTCACACCGGACTATGAAAGTGAAGGGATAGAGAGTGCACTTGTGTACTATGCCTGCTAATCCTCTAAAAACCCTCGCTCCTCGGAGTGAGGAAGCCTGTGCCCAGTAAAGTCTCACGACTTTAATGGGCTGCTACTATGTTATAGCTAGGAATGCGACAGTTTCAATAATCGACCGCTCTAGCAGACCGTCAGCCGAGAAGTCCGCCGCCGGCTCGCCGCGGCACATGACTCTGTCCCACACCGATAGATAGATGGCGCCAGCGTTCAACAGACTATCGCACTCCAACAAGTATATGTTTTTTATAGAACTTTTATAAAGGAACCTTTCCATCATACATAATTGTTGCTTGACTTTAACTGTTTACGGAGCGTATGCAATGGAAGCTCTCAAAAATAAATCAATTCTTTCCGTTTTTGCAACTCTCTTCATCGATGCTTCATTGCTATAGATCGGCTATTCAATACTGAAACAATATTTCAAGTAGAAGTAGTAGTTCCAGAAAAATGCGTTAGTCAGAAATATAGCAATTATCAGTAATAATAATCATAATAATTAGTAAATTATTATATGTTCATGTTGTATTATTTTTTTTTAAATTATTATTTTATAATAAAAGCCAATATCCGAACTAAAATATACTTTAATTCCAGTAAACTTAAACATTTTTGTCAAAGGCTCCACCACCGGTTCGGAACTTAACGACTACAGAGAAGAATCCGGCAAGAAACTCTATCGTCTTTTACTCTTTTATCCATGTTATATTTAATATAAAAACAAATAGCACACAATTATCATTATACAAGACTTTATAAAGACATCAGTTTTAATTTAAAGAAATAGAAAGAAAGAAAGAAAGAAAAAGCATTTATTCAAAAGTGGTATTACATACAGTATTCTTACTTAATATAACTTCGCAGTATTACTGTCTGTAACACCACCTGGAAAGGGTTTACAGCTCAGCTGTTGTCGTGTGTTTTGGAACACACGACGCTGATTTTCAGCTGAGACCCCTGGTGACGCCACAGAATATTTAAATTAAAATAAACAGCTAACTACAAGAAAAACTTAAGAAATAAAAAAGTGAATGAACATTTATACATAATAACATTAAAATACAAAATCCAGTCTTAACGAAATATTTACAAATTCAGCATGAGAAATGAAAAAAACAAATTAAAATAATACTTAATTAACAATAAATTAAAAATTAAGCGAATAACAAGTAAATGGCAACATTAAAAAATCATCATAAAGATAGAAATAGTTAATTAAAAGAAAAGTTATAACAATAATAAAAAGGTAGACTATATTTGGGCAGCTATAAAATAGATAACTCTGCCGCGTAATTACTTATCTTTGTATCGCAGAGTTGCCCTTTTTACCGACACGACGAACTTAAAACACAATAACTGATAGCTAACGGTGAATAAAAACTGAGAACTCAAGCAACATTTCGTGCTAATGAGGTTATTACGGCAAAACACCAATGACAGTGTTTAGCATATACATTTTCTTAATTATATTATTTATTAAGAAACTACCATTCCCTGGTAGTTTTTAATAGTTACAATAAATATAATTTAAGTAATTCTCATCGTTTCTGAAATATTACAACAATTATATCGCAAATTGGCATCATTTACAATGTTTACAAATTCACCAATGGGAACGGCGTATTCTAAGAATACGATTTAGTCAAATGACGAACCGTATCCTTTATATAAAATATTATTTTATTTGATATATAAATTTATTTTATATATACTCTCACGTTCAACTAAGTCCTTAAGAACTTTGTTAATTAGAATTTACGACATACCAATATAGATCTTGTCAAATAGCGTGATTGGAATAAATAAAGACTGGTAGCCCCTAAAAAAATAACTACAAATTAAGCACGTACAATCCGATAACGGGGCGAATAACAACCTTTTACACGGCAAACGTAAATAAACGTCAACGTATTTTTAACTAATTCACGTGTTTCAATGAAAACATTTACTTGTTAAATCCAATTATAGTCCTCCAGATAACTTTGATAAGAATTGAAAATAGTTTAATTGGTTAAGTTAGTTATGAAAGGCAGAATACAATATTATTTACACAAGTTAGCTTAAATCGTTAAGTGTTTAGAACACTGGTTTGGATGCTTAATTCTATAAAGAAGAAACCAGCTAGAAAGTAAGTACTTACTCTTTTGACAACAACAATAGGGACCTAAATGATACATACATAGCATCACGCCTCATTCCCATAGGGGTAGGCAGAGACAACATCCTTCCACTTGCCATGATCCTTGCATATCTCCCTCGCTTCTTTCACTCTCATTAAACCTTTCATACAAGTTCGTCGGTTTAGAGTACTCTTGACCTGACCGTTGTTTAAAATGTCCTGGATTTGGTCAAGAAACGTTCGCCTTGGTCTTCCCCTTCCAACTTTCGCATTCACTCTTGACTCATAAATCCTTTTTGTCAGTCTGCTTTCATTCATTCTCTCTTTTACACTACTACATCTTCTTTTATACCACAACGTTCTCTTATCACACTATTTCTTGCTCTGTCACTAAGTTTTAATCCACTCATGCTTCTCAACGCTCTCATCTCTACTGCATTTATTTTAGTTTTGTGATTCTTCTGCTATACCCAACTTTCACTAACATACATAAGTGTTGGCACCAACACTTCAGCATGCACAGCCAGTATAGCCCTTTGAGACACCATCTGGCTATTCATAAAGGCGTGCAGAGCACCATTTACTAAATACCATGCGTATAATCAGTCAGGAAATAAAGCGAAGGCATCTACGTTAAGATATTACGGCTATATACTGCGAAGAAGATGATGAGACTGATGATTGTGTTGACAAAAAGTGCCTTTTCACTGACTCAAAAAAAGAAGAGAGGAAGACCGAAGAACACACGGTTTAAGAGGGTCTATAGAGGCCCGATAGAGGCGGTTCGGACTTTTTCTTTTTAACTCATAATGTGTATTATTAAACTAGATAAGATTAAGAATGAGTATATTAGAGGAAGTGAGAAAGTAACACCAGTGACCGAGAAGTTAAGGAGTGGAAGACTATCCTGGTATGGGCATATCAAGAGAAGGGAGGATAGCCATGTATGCAAGAGGGCCTTAAATGTGATGGTAAGCGGCAGAGCCGGGAGAGGGTAACCAAAAAAAGTGTAGATGAACTCTGTGAAAGGATATGTGTGTAAGGGGTGTGAACGAAGAAATGGCAGCGGATAGAGTGAAGTGGCGAAAGGAAAAAAGCTGTGCCGACCAAACCTAGTGGGATAAGGGCAAGAAAATGATGATGATGTGTATTATCTATTTCGCTTCTCGGTATCTACCGTAACACAATTTGTGTAGAGATAAGACTAGACAATAGAGAAAACAAAAAAAAAATCAGTTACAAAGTGACTTTTAGTAACAGTGCGTGTGTCGCGTCGAAGTTCGTTAAGTTTTTTTATTAACATTGAGTATTTATAAGCGATTTTATGTATTTTTGATTATTTAAGTGATGTGAATAATAATGAAAACCCTTGAGGTAAGTTTTAATTTTTATTATCTGAGCCTGGGAATATAAGACTGACTTTTTTCACTGTTTCAAAGTTTAGCGCAACATGACTCTACACCAGAGTCTTAATTTAATAAACAAAAGATAACATTGTATAGTTTAACTATTAGTAAACATAAAAATCATAACATTTGGTAGTCTTTCGTGAACATTTAAGTCCCAAGAGTCACTTCGATCCGTGGGGCAATCGACGCAAAACGTCCGTGCGGGAGTGGCACAATCTACTGTTATTTCCGTTAACCAAGTCAAAAAATGAGGCAATGCTATTCTTTGTAGCTGCAAAGAATAGCATTGCCTCATTTTTGAGAAAACCGAAACAATCTGGAAAAGGCGAGGCCATTGATGATGATGATGCGTATAATTAGTCCGGTAAATGGCTTCAGGCCTTATTATCCTATAAAAGGAATCAACAAAAGTAATAATAGATATATTATAATAATGATCTTGACAAATTTAGAAAGCATGTACTTCAAGCATTATACAAGCGAGGTTCTGTAAAAAAAGAAATTCCCATTAAATTATGTCTTTATGCAAATTAAACATTATGGGCGAATTAACCCCTCCTTGTTATTTTTACTTATCTGTGTATAAATAACAAAAAGGGTTCTAATAAACATGTCGTTTAGATATGGAAAGTGCTAAAAAACAGAGTTTTAGTGTTACTTTGAAACTCGATAAGGCTGGTTTAGACATTAATGTTATTTTGGATGGTGGGTTCACGCGACGCGGTGTCGGAAAACTCCGGTTGACGTGAAAATATTGTAACGCGAGCCTCGTAAAGGATTATCACGCAAATAACTCTTGTTTCATATTAAATATGACTTTTGTTTTAAATTCTATTCAAAGTTTGCTCGATAAAATTTTGTTTCAAAAAAATATTCGACGATATCTAAATATTTTTTGCATCAGAATTGACTTTAAATTCTCAGTAAGGTCTATATCTAAATTTATGATATATTAATGGCTAATTGGCTAAACGATTATACAGTTTCATCAATTAGCTTTAAGCTAGATAAGGAAATATAATAGACGGCAGCAATTTAGTTATCAAATCATATAAAGACCATAATAAACTATGAAAAAAAGGCAACAGTATTAAGAACTATAAGAAACTCTGGACTGGCAAAGATATAAAATTAGAGAATAGAAAAAACAATTTAATTATCAAAGCATATAAAGACCATAATAAACTATGAAAGAAAGGCAACAGCATTAAGAACTATAAGAAATGCAGGACTGGCAATGTTGTTCAACGAGTATAATTTATACAATAGAAATCTTTAGCCTGTAGATAAGGTTACAGAAAGAAATTTTGACATACTTCGAATAACCTGAAAATTGCTTGATACAATTATTAAAATTAAGAGGCATAGTTGAAATTTTGATGTTCTTATTGAAAACTACGAAATGAATAAGTAAATGTTTGCGATAGAAAGCTTTTATGTCACCTAGATAGATCACCATTCAAATGTGAAATAGAAACAGTTATATTTTCATTAAAAAGAAGCAAGCTGCAAGATGAAAATAAGAAAACATATAATAACAATTTATTTTGGACTAGAATGACCCATATAACATTAGAAAATTAAAATTCAATAAGTGGTATAGCCCTATTCTAAAAGAAAGATGTCTTAGCCTTTTCTCTCAGTATTGTCGAGTACTATTATCATTATAGGATTTGGAGAGTCATTTTCTATCTTACTATGATATCTAAAATATTTTGAAATATCATTAGTCAAAATATAAACTTTTACAACAATAAATTTTAGTGCCTACTATTTATGTTCATAAAATCCTTAAAATAATTATCATTATAGTTATAAGTCATATGTCCAATGATTATCGACCCTGGTAAAGCTTTTGATATAGTTGAGTATTTAGAGTCGTATTTAGGAAGCTTGCGTAAGGTATTTAAAGTGATCTTGCACAAATGCAGCCCGATACATTTTTAACTAAGGACTTGAAAGTTTACCTCAGGGATGTTTATAGGCCCACTTCTATTGTTCATCGCTATAGGCAGCATAATAACCGGATAACATAGACTGTGTGCTGATGTTATGTCTACGTTGTTACAGGAAATGTGGAATTATATGTGTTCCAAACACAACGATAGGAATAATGATGCGTTAAATGATTTTGACAAGATCCTGAATCCACAAGAACCTGAGAAAGAAGAAGAAGTAGTAATAAGAGGAGACTATCCTGTGTATATATACTAAGCTGAGACACAGAGAACGTGACCGAATTCAGCTAGTGTGTATATATTTATTATGTGCTGAAATATCGGCAACACGCTTAGTTACGATGTCGTCCCAAGTGCTCGATGGGGAGCGATTGCGAAAATTTATTAGCACTCCTTACATCGTGAAATGTCACAAAAGGCAACTTTAAATACAGCTCTTACATTTTTATTTAAGTATTTTATTGATAATTGTTGGTGTTTTTTTTTTAATGGAATCTAATAGACGAGAATTGGGTTTAGTGACATGTACTGGTGTTGTTTACGTCAATGTCTTATTGAATTCACTCATCAGCAGGGGTAAGGCTTGATTGTTAACTAAATTAACTAGACAGAGATAATAACGCAAAATCCCTCGATTTATCTTAAAGATTAACGGCAAAAAAAAACCAGATAAATCAAGATTACAACACTTTGTTTATATTGATATTACAAAAAGATAAAGGATATTAATTCCTGATTTATGATAAAATGGCAATTAGAATTGGTAGATCATACGCTATAGATACTATATTCTTATTGAAACCAGTTCTGATTTGACTAATCGGCTTTACTGACCAGATTAATAAAATATAGTAAAAGTACTTCCAGGATATGCAGGTTTCCTTAGATGCTCCTGCTTATATAGTTTATGCACGTAGAGAGAATGAATGAAAGGAAACTAACAAAAAGGATTTATGAGTCAAGAGTGATTGGGAAAGTTGGATGGGGAAGACCAAGGCGAACGTTCCTGGACCAAATCCAGGACATTTTAAACAAGGGCCAGGTCAAGAGTGTGAAGGAGATATGCAAGGATCGTGGGAAGTGGAAAGACGTTTTCCTCAAGATGTTTTTCAACACCGAAAAGCACTGCGATAAATTAATAATGAACAGTCAAACACGTAAATTTCTTTTTATGTGGAGAAACTTACGGGTGCTTCTTCAAGATTCGAATCCGCGACTTCTTTGCTGGAGAATCTAGATCATCATCGCTTTACATGAGGTGTAGTATCTGAAATATAGTGTTCTTTTTAAATTGTTTAATAGTATGTGTTAGTTTTTAAGCGTTCAGTTTAGTAACTGAAACATATATGAAGGCATATATTTACATTTAAATATTTGCAGAATGTGGAAATTTAGGGCTGCTTATTATATCCTTAGACCAACCCCACTACATTAGTAGAACTTGTACACGATAGACGCGAACACAGTTCTTGAATCCAGAACAAGCGAAACGTACAAAGGACAACAAGTAACATACAACACCCAAATTTCAAAGTAAATTGTTCCTATCCAAGTGTTATTAAAGGCCAAAGTCGCCTGAACATATTTGACAAATGTTACACAATTGGTCCTAAGTTTCTGTTACTCCTAAGTTAGTACATGTATTATGTAAGGGAATATGGGTCTTAGGCACGAATAATAGGGATGACATTTGCCTAAAAGGGTTTCCACATTTGGAGTGTATTATCACAAACATATCTTCTGGAACGTTCGGTAACCTCGTATTGTTGTCACTTTTGGCTTCATATCTTCAATTTAATGCCCGGAGAAGGTTCCTTTTGGGGTTATTAGAGCTTTAAATATGATTTCATGCGTAGTGCCTTATATCTGTGATACTTAATCACGGACCAGGGGTTATATTACTCCGCCGTTTTTCTTTGGATTATTTTGTCGTATTATTTATCCGGGTTTGCGTTTCTAATACAACACAGATGGTGTTTATCTGCCATTATTTTGACGGCGTTATTGGTTTTATTTAACGTGTACACAGATTTAGCAATATCCCACAGCTGGACACTTATCTCCCCATTTAAACTAGTGTAGATTTTCAGAATCTCTTGGCAAGAACGTTTGTCTAATAACTAAGCTATTATAGTTTAGTTAAGATGTATAATTTGTCAACTTTTTATTTTTTGTATGCATTTGTGAAGTGTAACGATAATTGTTGGAAGCGTCGGAAAAAAATCAAGCAGTTTGGGAGTCTTCATCCAAAAAGATACCTAATCCCTTAGAGATATAACATGACACGATGGGATAATCCCTATTTAAAGATCTATAAAAAGCTCGCAATAGCATATCTCTATCTCTCACTATATCCAAATTACCTTTTAAGAAAATAAAAGTTATTTAGGCCGATATGGTGATGAATACTCGTACGTTGATTTTCTTAGGTATTTCATGTAAATATTATGCTTATATAATTTCAATTAATAATTTAGGAGTGAAATATATATTATGAAATCACGGTGCAAGAGAAACAGCTCGTTTGAGCCATTGGAGACCTTGCTTTATATCAGAGTTTCACTGCACGATAATCTCTAGGCCAGTGCGAGAGACATGCACGGATCTAGATTCCATATTGAATTTATAGGGAGATTAACACCAGATGTTACCTCGATATTCGAAAATACTCCTCAGTGACAATTAGAGAGAAATTGACAGTGAAATCTCCAAGTCGGGTGGCGTTTGTCATATGACATAATGTTTGCAAGCCTTTCAAAGACCAAAATGGTATTTATCCAAATTTGCATAATAAGTACCCTCATGTTTGAATACGAGATGTATTTCGTCTGTCTGAATACCTTGTGCTGCAGTAAGAAAGATCGTGATCATTTTCTGGAAGGATAAATAATAAACGAGCAAGTATTAGTTACTAGCAGTGACGTTTGCTTTGGTTTGGACCCATGAAGAGGATAGACCATGATAAAACACCAATAGATCGCCCATGATGATTGTGTCAAGATGAAAGAAGAAGATCTAACAAATGCGATCAAAGGAGGAAGAGTCTTAAAGATGGCCTTGTGTACTGTTGGGGAGGGATTCTGGTTCAGACGAATCCTTCCGGGTTCAGTGGACTGTATTGGTTCAGGTGCTTTAATCTTGCGGGTTCGGTGTTCAGTTCTTGAGCCCTTCGGTCTTCCAGTTTCGGATCTTCAGTTCTTCGTTCCTTGAGGGTTCGGGTCTTCAGGGTTCAGATTTTAAGAGCTTCGGTCTTCAGTTCTTCGTTGCATGGGTCTTCAAGGTTTGGTGGTTCGGTCGTCCGTGTTCGTGCTTGGGTCGTTCAGTTCTTGCGGGTTCGTA
>JACTOM010000842.1:0-10384 GCA_015832385.1 Elymnias hypermnestra | reverse complement strand
CTGCCTACCCCTATGGGAATGAGGCATGCTGCTATGTATGTATGTATCTATTTATTTACAATTGTAAATTTATTAGTAATAGTAATTACATTTTTTCGTTTACTGTCTTTCAATAAGACCGCCTTTTGTCAGTTCGCTTCTTAGTATTAGTTTTACTCTATTTACTATGTAACAGTGGTGTACAATAATGCGAATAAATAAATTTGCTTTGTAAGTGGATATTATTACGGTCTTGTCATAGAGCAGCACAAGCTCCTAATTGTAATATAAACAAATCTCACCTCAATTGAGCAACATCCCTTTCTTTCATGAGCTGCGTCTTCTTCATGGCATAGTTGGTGGGATGCGGTCGGAATCTCTCCTTCTCTGCTACGATCTTCTCGACATCTTCTTCCTGAAAATTAATATATATAGGTAACCGTTGGTTATTCATCACACAATCTAAGATTGTATAATGCTTAACTTAGGTAACTACTGAGTTACATAGACTATTAAAAACACAAAAATCAAACTAATAACTTATATAGTGATTAGTATTTCCATTGGCAATTTACTATCAAGAAGAAACTCAATTTTCACAATATATTTAGTTGACATAATTAAACATTAAAATTCGCAAAGGAAAACTACAACACATTTGCAATCAACCAGAGTCATTTTAACAAATATTGAATATACATTCCTTAACTAAATTTAAATGTAAAACATACATACATACATACATAGCATCACGCCTCATTCCCATAGGGGTAGGCAGAGACAACACCCTTCCACTTGCCACGATCCTTGCATATCTCCTTCGCTTCTTTCATTCTCATTAAACCTTTCATACAAGTTCGTCGGTTTAGAGTACTCTTGACCTGGCCGTTATTTAAAATGTCCTGGATTTGGTCCAGGAACGTTCGCCTTGGTCTTCCCCTTCCAACTTTCGCATTCACTCTTGACTCATAAATCCTTTTTGTCAGTCTCCTTTCATTCATTCTCTCTACATGCCCAAACCATCTAAGCATACCTTTCTCAATTTTAGTCACTACGTCTTCTTTTATACCACAACGTTCTCTTATCACACTATTTCTTACTCTGTCACTCAGTTTTAATCCACTCATGCTTCTCAACGCTCTCATCTCTACCGCATTTATTTTACTTTTGTGATTCTTCTGCCATACCCAACTTTCACTACCATACATAAGTGTTGGCACCAACACTCCAGCATGCACTGCCAGTCTAGCCCTTTGAGACACCATCTGGCTATTCATAAAAGCATGCAGAGCACCATTTACCATATTCCCTGCATTCACTCTCCTTTCGATATCACTTTCACATGTTCCATCTTTTGTAAATTTAGATCCCAAGTATACAAATTCTTTCACCTCTTCCACTTGTTCCCCATCTATCAAAATATTGCCATTCATCATAGATTCATCTCGTTCAAAAAGCATAACTTTCGTTTTGTTTACATTCACTTTCATTCCTTTCCCTTTCAAAGCTTCATTCATAATATTTAGCATCTCCTGTAGCTCGTTAGCGGATGACGCAAGTATTACTTGATCATCAGCGTAGAGTAAACATTTGATGAGTAATTCATTCATTCTTAACCCATACATACTTTCTTTTAAATCTGTCAAACATTTATCCATGAATAGGTTGAACAGCCATGGTGACGCAACACATCCCTGTCGAACACCTCTTTCGACAGGAAACCACTCCGTGTACGCTCCGTTTATTCTGACACAGGCACTAGAACCCTCATAGAGAGACTTCAATGCTTGGATCAGACAACCGCTCACCCCATACGTAGATAACGTTGACCACAGCTCATTCCTCACCACTCGATCATAGGCCTTTTCTAAATCTACGAACGCGCAATAAACTTTTTGGTGTTTAGCCAAACATTTTTCAGTTATGCACCGTAAAGAAAAGACCTGATCCGTACATCCCATTCCTCTTCTAAATCCCGCTTGCACGTCCCATATTTTCTCATCAGTTTCATTAATTAAAAATGTAAAACAATTGTGAAAAAGTGTTTATTCTCACATTCTCATCAGTCGTAAGGCGTGATGCTATGTACGTATGTATGTCTGTATGTATTATTGTCAACCAGAATAAGGACTAATTCTTATTTGCCTGTCCCAATGTAGCCCTTGTTGCCTAGTATTGGATATTTTTTTTTGTTAACTTTCGTTTCTTTCTTCATTGTTATTTTTAGTTAGTACATATTCTTAGTTAATATATATTTGCATGCTGTGGCAACCAGTAAGTGGGTTTGCAGCAATTACTTTTTGTTATTTATTTATTCTTTATATTTTGCATATTATTACTGTAACCTTTTGGTGTCCTATTTAAATAAATAAATATTTCTAACCTTAAACTCGTACATGAGTGCGTCCTTGACTTCGGTTATTTTGTTCCTCACAAAGTCCATGGTGGGTGGTTTTTTATTTGCCTCCTTTATTGCTCTATGCCACTTCTGGAATTCATTATCTGTGAATTCCTGGAAATGAAATTGCGATATCATAATTATAAGGAGACATTGTTACTAAAATGTGAATATTATTACTTATTGGGATGCTATGGAGATTGTAATATTACTTATTGAGATATAAAATTAAAAGTATATTTATTAAGAATAAATAGACATTGAAATATCTTCTGATTACATTTTATATTATCTTATTTTCTTAATTAAGATTAAAAGAATATCTGTGCGGTATCTAATTAAAAGAGTGAATTGATTTTCACGGAACCTTTTTATTAACTAAGAGCGTCCGTCATAAGGAATATCAAAGGTGACAGTTTATTCTGAAGTTTTAATAACGGGAGTAATGAAAATATTATTTACATCGGTAAGTTTATATCAATCAATCAATCAAAAATATCTTTATTCAAGTAGGCATATTACAGCACTTTTGAATCGTCAAATTATATTTTTTTTCCACACTCTGATTCTAATATACATCTGATGACGGTACTCAAGATCGGCTTAAAATCTAAAGTTACGAGGGTTCCTTCGCGCCCTGATCCGAGAAGAACCCACAACAAACTCAGCCGGGTTTTTTTTTTTACCATCATCATTACAATAACAAATTAGTTTACTATATTTTAATTAAAATTAGAGCAATTTGTTCACTCCCAAGCGTTTCTATCGTCTAGGTAATCTTGCAACTTATAATACGATTTTTCTATCAACTTTCTTTTACTGATCCGAGAAGAAACCACGAGTGACATCTCTAAAACGTCTTGTGGGAGTTCATTATAGAAACGTATACAGTTACCCTTAAATGAGTTGTTAATCTTATGCAGCCTACTAGAATTTATAACAAGTTTGTTTTGGTTTCGTAAGTTATATGATGTACATTCACTCTTTTTATTAAAAGAGTCAATGTTTTTATGTACATACAATAAGTTTTCCAATATATATACGCAGTGAACTGTCATTATGTTAACTGCCTTGAATTTGTTTGTTTATATACCTGATTGCTAACAAATTCGAGTCTGAAAACTCTGTCCTGTGTCCCGTGTCTTAATTTAAATCCCTTATTTGTTCGTGTGTTGCCTAGATTATATACTTTTGCAGTTTCGTACACGTCGATTATTTCTGCTACCTGCGAAAGAAAAATTAAAATAAATAAACTTATTTAATCCATTTAAGGCAATTAACCATTTTGTTTTTTATAGTCTTAATAATATCTTAATGTGAGTAATATACCATCTATTTTAATGGTATCATTTGATGTTTTTTTTTTAATGTTATTACTTTAAAATGCCTCATCGTCTGCCTGATTGGACTAGTGGTGGTCTCACATTCGACCTGGGATTCGAACCCACGATCTCAGTCTGTAAATGAGGGGTAACAGAGTGTGCACTTAATGTGTAATGTGCCTGCCTTTCTGCAATGGACCAGCCTGTTGGGTCTATGCTCTAAAAAACCCTCTTTCATACAATTGAGGAATCTTGTGCCCAGAAGTGTGTCTTACTAACGGGCTGGAACTTACCTAACCTTAACCTAACACCTTATAATTGCGTTGCTATAAAATCTCTTCTAATACCACCTTGATGTTTCTATTAATGTCATTACTTTAAAATACTTCTTAATGTCGTTACTTTAAAATAACTCTTCATGTCATTACTTTAAAAGACCTCTTCATGTCATTACTTTAAAATACCTCTTCATGTCATTACTTTAAAATACCTCTTCATGTCATTACTTTAAAATACCTCTTCATGTCATTACATTAAAANTGTCTAGAATGCGAGTTGTCTCTTTATAGAGGTCATCTAAATATTCAGTAATATTACGTAAGAATAATCCACCCATGAGACTTACTGCCTCATTCGTCTAGTACTGCCTCATTGGTCTAGTGGTTAGCATGTTTGGCTACAGACATGAGGTCCTGGGTTCGAGTCCTGGGTCGGGCTAATTAAAAAAATCAATTTTGAGTTTTCTAGTAAGATTTTCTCAATATTTGCCCGAAGTTGGAAAGTTGGCGGTGTGATCCACCCCCGTGCCTCGGAGAGCACACTAAACCGTCGGTCCAGCGCCTGATCTCTCTACGGTCGTGTCGGATTCCCGTCACATCACACACACATAGTGCGCTATCGCTCTCACAGTGAGAATGAATGAATAGATAGCGCACTTGTATACTATGCCTGCTAATCCGCAGTGGAGCAGCGTGGTGAGTATATGCTCTAAAAACCCTCGCTCCTCGGAGTGAGGAGGCCTGTGCCCAGCAGTGGGACGTTAAAGGGCTGCTACTTACTTTTTACTAACTTACGTGAGAATAATCCACCCATACAAGAAATTGTCATACAAATCCAAACTCGTTATTAGATACATTGTTGGCCGGACATCGTAACTACCGGTTGGTTAATAAAAACAACTTTTTATTATTAACACCAAGTAAGATATATCGCTTCATATTTATCTACAGAACCCGCTACCGGATTAGTGCTTTTTTATTTACCGACATTATAAGAGATGTCAATGTGTGTGTGGCTACCTGCCGCATCCGCCGGGACCAATACGAAAATAAAAGGAAAAAGAAATAAACTACACGAGATTTAAAACTCCCGACAGATACAATACTGGTTCTTTTACTAACCAGATGGAATTTATCTGTGTTCACGCGACGATGGACAGTATATGATTTGAAAGTCACGCCCCGTGAAGTTATTTATCACGCAAGTGAAATGGGTCGCTACGAGTGAAACGGACGGGTTCCATCAATTTGTTATGGATTGAAAACGTAGATAATTGTGACGGTAATTAATTTTAATGAGCTAACAAATTCGATTTTCACCACTAGTAATGTACTATGAGATATATCCCAAGCCAAATTTGAAAGCCTTTCTTCTTTCCTGGCCATGCAAATTGATTTACGAAAATTACAACATGATAAAATCAAAATCAATCAATCGTTTCAACCGATGGACG
Source organism: Elymnias hypermnestra (assembly GCA_015832385.1). NCBI lineage: Eukaryota > Metazoa > Arthropoda > Insecta > Lepidoptera > Nymphalidae > Elymnias > Elymnias hypermnestra. Next base: position 4,953 of record JACTOM010000842.1, on the reverse strand, counting down.
TCATCTGCTGGGCATAGTTCTCCGACGTAATCACATCCACAATTCCCGATCTTGCGCCGCCTGACTCCAGCGGATACCGGTGACCCTCTTTATGTCGTCGGTAATCGCTGGAGTCAGGTTGAAAGCTTTAGTTGAAAGCTCTCGGAGATTTAGATATGAGCGTGAATGGGTCGGAGCCTAGATTTCACCAGTCTGTGATGATCGCTCCCAGTTTTCATTTTATCACAAAGACGTCATAGAATTTCTTTTTTAATTGTGCATAATTATAAACGATCCACTCCAGTATATCTTCCATCTTGCGCCACAGTTGCTCTCCTGCCCTCTGGGATCAACTTTGGGTACACAAATGGGGATCCCCTTTCAAAATATCCGAAAGAAGCCACCTTTCTCCGCATTTGAGTTGCACTGATTCCAAGAAATCTTAAATATTTTCCTGAAAGCCCATTTCTCAAATCCTTGGGAATCGCTGACTGCTTTGGTTTTTAAGGACCCATATTTCGCAGCCATATAAAAGAGTGAACCAGATAAACCTCAGAACGCGATGTCTTATAAGAAAAAAGATTTAGGGTCACACAAAACTTTTCTCATTTTGAAAATAATACTGTTATTATTAAATTATAATAAGTGCTCTACGATTCCTTGATCGTATATACTTTTTAGTTCTTTTGGTTACCTGTAAGAGATCGCTATTTTAGCGATAAGGCTTCTATATACAAAAAGTAAGTAAGTAACAACCCATTAACGCCCCATTGCTGGATACAGACCTCCTCACTCCAAGGAGCGAGGGTTTTTAAAGCATAGACCCACCACGCTGATCCACTGCGGAATGACAGACATAGTACACAAGTTTACTCTCATTCCTTCACTCTCATAGTCCGATGTGACGGGAATGACACGACCGGAGAGAAATCAGGCGCAGGACCGACGGCTTAACGTGCTCTCCGAGGCACGGGGGTGGATCACACCGCCAATTTCCCAACTTCGGGATAATATTGAGAAAATCTTAGCGGAAAACTCATTATCCATTTTTGAATTGGCCCGACCCGGGACTCGAACCCAGGACCTCATGGTTGTAGTCGGACATGTTAACCACTAGACCAATGAGGCAGTTAATAATCCTATATATTTATGTGTTTTATGTACTAGTTGAACGATAAAGAGTAGAGTTTCAATGACAAGTTGCCGTCAATGACTGACTCTTAAACTGTCAATTGCATTTTTGTTGTTGATATTCCTATTATTTACTAAAAGTAGCTTGTTACTCCTTATAACAACCGTCACTGAATATCTCGACATAATCAGTACAGGTGTTTCACAGATTAATAATAATAATAATTAGCCTTTATTTAACAATCCTTACATAGGGACATTTTACTTAATCTATATTATAAATGAATTATGTGTTCGACACCGGTACGCGAAGATTGTTTTGCTTTCCAGCATAGGCCTCCCCTAGAGCTTTCCATAATGAGCGATCGCGAGCTTGCGTTCTCCATGTTACACCTGCTATTCCGTTTCATAGATTAAGCGAAACTAAAAGACAAAGATTTTAAAAATGATGTTTCCTATAAGTACCATTCATTTGAAATTATAAGCAGACTCTCCAATTTGACTTATTTGTATAGATAAACGAGAGATGATGATATTGAAGACGACGACGACGACTTAAAATCTAAAGTAATGACGGTTCCTTAGCACCTTGTTCTGAAAAGAAACCTACAACAAATCCCTCTTTTATTATCATAATTACAATATTATTACATTTTATCTAAGATTAAGCAATTCCTTCACTGTCAAGTTTTTTAACGTTTTAGAAATCCTTCAAATTATATAAGACGATAATTCAATTGAATTTCATTTAATAGAAAACTCTAGAAATCTTTATAATGAAATGTAAATAATATAGCCAATGAAAACACACTAGGATTCTTGTCACACTACAAAACTTAATGCTTAACTAAACCCTTAATTAAACCCTTTACACCTTAATAAAACGAGAGCGTGCATTTTTACACCAACGAGACAGTCTACAAGGTCATTGTTAATGTATTGATGATATTCCAGTTCAATTTATATAATAGCCTCAATTAGCAAAGACTAAGTAACAAAGTACAAGACGAATTTATAATTCAATTTAGATACTTTCACGCAACACGACGACTGAAGTCTAGATCTCAAATGAAACGACTAATTAGAGGTCTTTGTTAGAATTGCCGACGGAATTAAATATTCGTGAGATTCTTAAGAAACTAAAACGTACCCCAGACTACAGAATAAATGTTAATAATATGAAAATTGCTATAAATACCTAGATATAACTATAAAACTTTTACAACGATCAGAAGCTGGTGTACAGATTCATTAAGGAACAATCGCAGTTACTGCTATTTCATTCTGTTTTCTATATTATATTCGTTTAAATATAAATAATTTAAACAAATTCACGGAGAAACTTGCTTATTGCTGGAGCGATTCAGGAATATATGTATAGCCTAACCAACCCGCAGTGGAGCAGCGTAGACAATATGCTCTAAATACTCTCTCTATTACAAGTGAGGAAGTTTGTGCCCAACAGTGGAAGGTCAATAGGCTGCTTACTTACCTTTAAAATATAAAATACCTAAAACTTACCCTTTGCACCCTTTACACAATTAACCCTTAGTAGTTGTAGAACTAAATGAAATAAAGGTATTAAATCAATGTAAATTCTGTATACCGATTAGATTATGAATGAAGTGATTAAAAATTAAGTGAAATAAAACTTTTATGTTGACTTAGTAGCTTTCCACTGCCACGAGGTCGGTATCTACGCGGATGAAACCGCGGGGCGTTGCTAGTATATAATAACTGCACTGAGACGTTAATAGGCTGCTACTTACCTTCTTATATATTACTAGCTGAACCCGCGACCTAGTCTGCGTGGAATGTCTTTTTGGTAGCATTTTAATTAATTTAGGCAAATTGTTTTATAAATAAGAACCATACCCGCCCTTTAACGGTGGTTCCTAAAATTTACTTTTAATAAATTACATTATGTCAAAAAAAATTCTGACCAAGTTTTACATTCCATAAAAGATATCGTTTGTAAATGTGAAGTTTGAATTGTTTTTTATTGTGAAAATTTGTTTTTTTTTACTAACACCCCCGCAACCCCTTTGTGGAATTTCGCAAAATCCATTCTTAGTTAACCTCTACTCAGCAAAAGGAATATGCCTACCAAATTTCAAGTCTTCTGGTTCCAGAGATATCGTGATGAGTCAATAGATACATGAATATCTCTTATATATATGCACTAGCTGAACCCGCGACTTCGTCTGCGTGAAATGTTTTTTGGATAGCATTTTCATTTATTTAGACAAATAAGAAACTAAACATCTCTACTCGGCAAAAGAAAAATTCCTATCAAATTTCAAGTCTGTACTCCTTATGGTTCCAGAGATATTGTGATGAGTCAATAGATACCTGAGATATGCAAGGATCGTGGCAAATGGAAGGACATGGTCTCTTCCTACCCCTATGGGAATGAGGCGTGATGCTTTGTATGTATGTATAAAGTCTCTGACAAAATAAAACACATAGATAAAGATTAAAAAACTTTAGGTTGACGCCTAGTGCTTCTACACTGATTTTCATGCTGGTTCAAAATCTATATTTGTCACCCATTTCAGCAGCCTGTTTCTCAATTTATATAAATAAATGAAAACAGTGTAAGCTCAAGAAATTGAGTGCATGTAAAGGGGGATTGCTCAAGCTTTGAACATTGCGACGCTAGCAGGCGTTCATTAGAGCTTTCTTGGTTGGTGTGCTAAGCTAGTCCTTTACGTGCCTCGCATTCATCTTTCATACAATTTATGTAACGTTTGCCTTATACAACACTAGCTGGTACCTTTGAATTCGTCTGCGTATAGTTAGTAATGTCCCTAAGTTACGTATTTAAAAGATAATTCGATGCAATCTATTGCTCCGGAAAAGTTTGTACAAAAACTTTGTACCCCCTATATATAACAATTGCGCGGACTGAGGATATTAGTATAAAATTTCTCACGCTTATCAAAACTTATATTGTAAAGTGGAAACATTTGTGTTTTTGTATGCAAATGTGTAAGTATGTTTGTAACGATTTCACACAAAAACTACTGTACCGATTTCACAAAAATTTTCATCATTAGAAAGCTGCATTTTCACTGAGCGACATATGCTATAATACTATCTCAAAAAAAAAAAATCCCTATGAAAAATGCATTAATGTAACCCTAGGTGTAAACCAAAAATCTGTCATGCAATGCGGAAACTATTTATGAGAAAACAAAAAAATATTCTACAATATTATAGAACGTGTAAATATATCCAAAACAGTGTGCGATGTCCAACTACTGTAGTTATGCCACTAGAACTACTTTTTAACATTTTAAAAGTTAATAAAAGTGCCGACAATAATCACACGATATCATACCTCATACATGTAAAGTAAGTAAGTAGCAGCCCATTAACGTCCCACTGCTGGGCACAGGCCTCCTCACTCCGAAGAGAGAGGGTTTTTANGGCCCGACCCGGGACTCGAACCCAGGACCTCATGTCTGTAGTCGAACACGCTAACCACTAGACCAATGAGGCAGTTCACCTCATACATACGATACCTTAATTCATACTTAGAATTCATACTATGTTACTTGTTAAATTATTAAAATCGGACACTTCATTCAAAAGATATAACGAATTTAAAAATATGAATTTAAGAAATTTATGTCTGTCTTAGTAGACCTTCCATTGCCACAAGATCGGTAGTCGGTGTGTATGTATCGGTAATTTATATAGGAAATGCTAATACTTTGCGCATAAAAAATATATTAATTCAATAAAAACAATATCACAAACACTACCAAGTATTTGATATTCACACGCATGTATATACTCTTTTTTATTGTTGCAGTCGGTGGTCAAATATAACTATAT